>CAAKHB010004682.1:39918-50446 GCA_901007665.1 Aeoliscus strigatus
GTGGTGCAACAACTAGTGTAAATCGCTTGCGTTAACCCTCCTCGGCATGGCAATCCTGTCATATGTTCTTTGCTGAGGTGAGCTGTGTACCTGAGCACATCAGAGGTGTGGTTGGAGTCCAAGGGGTGGGAGTGTTTACTGTGCAGGAGTTCGTCTGATTGGACAGAAGACACGTGAAGGTGCAGAGAGGCCTGGAAAAAGAAGAGATACCTGAGAAACTAAAACCTGTGATGTTTCATCTGAGACATGGTGGCTTCCGTGAAAGATTTAAGGGCCATAAAACCTGTAAATGTAAGAGATCCAATTGCACTTTATGATATATTTATCTGATTTCTCAGACTAATTTAGATCGTTGCAGGCGTTTAGAGAAGTCCATGACCACAAACTGTACCTTGAGGAAGAGCGGACACTGGTTCTGGGCTTGAGGACAGGCTGACCAGAACCAGTCCGGCAGTGGTCCGGCCTTGGCTGTGGAGACAAAGTAGCCGAGAGCCATCGGCTGCTGCAGGATGTTCAGCGCCTCCTCGTGGGACTCCATGCGATCTGCACTCTGGCCCTGTGGGACAACACACACGGATTTCCAAACACAAGCTTTGTTTGTGTTGTGATCATCTCCAGTCACAGATGCGAGTACCTCATGATTATTAAAAACTAATTATCTTAGTTTCCTGCTATTTCCATGCTTCCAACTCAGGTGCTAAATGAAAAATGGCTGACCTTGCTTCCGTCCCCCCCCTGGTGGTAGTGGGAGCCAGGAGAGTGAACCGGTGAGGTGGTGGGGGAGTTGGGCAGGATGTTGATGAGGTCAGGATCCATGTCATTGTCAAACAGGTCAAAGATGCCCATTCCATCAGAGCCATCTGCAGAGGAAACGGAGCTTCAGTTGCTTTGAGGCTCTACAGCAGCTTTTACTTGACCATCTGAGCGACACAACGTACCAGGATTGATGGGGTTGAAGTTGATGTCGATGGGTTCAGACGTGTTGGTGTTGACCTGCACCATAGCTGACGTGGGGAACACCAGGATGTGTGTGCAGGATGTGTCCTGAGGTGTGCTCAGCTGGGACGTTTGCATGTTGAGTGTGGTGCTGCGACCAAACACTGAACCCGTTGACACAGAATCTGCAGAAACAAGATGGCATGTTTGTAGACTTGACGAATCAAAGAGCTAGCTAACCGCAAATCCACTTAGGGAATTTGCAGAGAACACAATACCCAAGTGTTTCATATACTCAGAAATACTCAGAACAGAGTTAACATATACTGATGCGCCATAGATGTTTCCTACAAGAGTCATTACATAGAGATTATTTCGAATATTTGAAAATTATTATTATTTTGGAAAAAAAATGTTTAATCTCTTGTGGAAGCAAACCTTTATTCATATGAACGAATTGTTTTCACGTTTGAAGCAGATTTACAAATGACCATTTACCCGGCATGACCACAAAGGAGCCTTGGGGCTCCATAGCAACCAGACAGGCGCTCAGGATACTTGGAGTATCGGCAGCAGAGATGCCACACATCCTGCATGTCTCCTTCAGACGTTTACTAAGGGACTGTAAGTTCCTCCTGTTCAGCAGAATACTCCAGTCTGGAACACACAGACGACATCCGTGGGAGTTCAAGTAGGGAAATCAACTGGTGAGAAGAACCTCGGGAACCGTGAGTGTGTACCTCTCAGCTCGCCATGACCCATTCGACCAAGCCTCCCAATCACCACCCTCCACGGCAGCGACGTCACCTGCACCAGGCCGAGACACCAGTCCCACAGCTTCTGCAAACCCAGTCGCCTGGCTGAGCCCATTTTCCTGCGAGCCCTATGATGGAACAACAGCCCTGGTATGAATACAGACAGAACGTCATCAATGAACCCTGAAGACCTTCTGCTCCTACGGTACCTGTTGGGTACGTCAATGCTAATGATGCAGGTCTCCAACAGTTCTCCATGCTGGTCCGTGCAGGAGGCCAGCAGCCATCGCTGATCATGGGACAGACAGTAGCCAACGAAAAGGACGTTGTACTTCTGGGACGCCTCTCCAAATGTCTCTCCAAGCTCAGTCTGCTTATCTTTTATTGGCGCTAAAATGAACGGTGGCGTATACAGACGCAGACACTCGGGCCTCTGCACACAGAGCAACCATTTTAGTTAACACGAGAGAAGAAGAACAAGAGTCAGTTTCACATGCGTAATAACCTCGGGGTTCTTGAGCGCCATGTCGATGGCGAGACCTGGGCCGAAGCCCGTCAGGGCCTTGAAGTTAGTGGTGTAGGGCAGTGGCCGACGACACTGCGTAAACACAGAGAAGGCCAGCGATTTGAGGTGCTGGCTGTAGATGTGACGCTCTCCACTGTGCACCGGCTGCAGCAGATACTGGCAAGGGACAATCTGAGTGGGAGGAACAACAGCGAATGTTGGTCTACTGGTTCTGTAAATGGGTGAAGAGTGAATGTGCAGCTCCATTTGAGTGTGTACAGTTTTCAGGGTTAAACCTTTGATTATCTCTACCGGAAATCTGAAAACAGTCATTCTTTCTTAGCATTCATCAGTGCTGTTTAAAACTGTGACACAAATCCCATCAAATGGAGTAACCCCGATATAGTGTCACGTCCAATCATCCTTCATGACAGCAGTGATAGTGAGGTGAGATAAAACAGTTATTTACTGGAAATATACAATTATGTGTATCAATTACATTTTATGTAGTCACCTTCAATATAGAAAAACAAACTTGTACATTCACAAATCGGTAACGTCTATGCGTTTGACATGTGTGTATTAATGCATTCATCCTAAGCGTCATCTTCCAGTTCTGCCGATGGAGAATAAAACGTGAGTGTATCATCTGTACTAATGCCGAAGCCATTGGCACACATTCCCTACTGATTCACTTGGTGTCTCTGCTAATTAGTCCCAGGCTACTTCTGTGTCTGCTGGTAACCTACTCTGCTGTGGCTCAACTGGCATCAGTCACAACAAAACAAAACTCGATCATTTTGAAACTTTGTGGAGACTGCGGCTGTCACGTGCAGTACCTGGACAGAGACTGCATTCCTAATGTGAGCAGGAAGGAACTGGAGCATTTCCATGTAGCAGCGCAGAAGGCCCAGGGTGTGGGTGCTCGAGTGGACCTCTCGGTCTGCATCTGCGTAGCTGAACGGGTCCACAATGTAAACCACGATCGCGGGCGGGTAGGACACGGCGTGGGACTCGCCGTCGGTTGGCTTGCCCACTTTGTCTCTCTCCATTGTGCTGTTAAGAAGAGACAGACTTACTTAGTTTTATAACTAAAGCTAACTCAACTCTCCACACTACTGTACATAGTGGGCATGTGCATCACGTGAACATGAATAATCAAATGAACAGTCGCACCATTTGAGATGTTAGTCAAAAGTGAAACGCACTGACCTCTCTGGTGCCTCAGTTGGGCCTTGAGGTTGGTTGCAACTCTGCCCATTTTCGGCCAGAGATCCTGCAGCCTGCGTGTTTGACTGAGGTCCATTCTGAGATGCACCACCCTGCATTCCGGCTGTCCCGAACTGGGAGAAGGAGCCGGGCTTGGACGATGCCATTCCCCCGATGGTCTGGGGTCCTGAGGAGGAAGCAGGAGGGGTGCTGTTGACCTGGACAGAGCTGGTGCTGGAGCTGGTAGTGTTGGTGCTCTGGGCTCCTGAGGAGGTGCTGGAGGAGCAGGCCACAATCGGACTGCGCTGGGACAACAGGGAGCTATCCAGAGACTGCTCTGACAAGTACGGAGCTGAAAGAAGTCAGAGGGAAATGGAAATGATTCCACTGTGCTTTAAGGAGCAGCAGGTCCAGAATGTTTTTCATATTCAATAAAACACATGCCTAGATCATAGCGGCACACTTGAGCGAAGAGTTTGAGCTTATTAAAGGCTTCATTGTTTCCATCTCTGGCAGCCATCTTAAGAAACCAGTCACTAAGGGGCCGCTCGGTGATGCTCCCGCCGTCTGTGCTGCCAACCTTCAGTATACCCTCTGGATGATTTTTGCAGATGGGCCTGTGTTGCCCAAGCTGGCATGCCTGCCAAAAACAGCGTGTTAAACGGAAATCATGAAGACAGTTTTTGTGGGCATGTCAGTACAAGAAAAGAGCATTAAGCAAACTACCAGGTGCTTACCTCATACATAGCGCTCAAGTCTTTGAAGAAGGTCTTTGCTCGGCAAAGCAAAGCTTCGTTTTCTGGGCAGATGATGACAAACCCAACATCCCTTTGGGAACCAAAGGGATCCAGGAGAAGCTTTTCCCAGTAGGGCAACCCAAAAGGAGACAGCACCACAAAATCATACTCATAACCAACCAGAAAGGTGGGGATGGGCAGCGGCTCAGGAGACTCATCTGTACCTGTTTGGAAAGGAAACGTAGATTTAACTATTGCCACAAGGATGTACCAAATACTCTAAAACCTATCGCTAAACTTGTTGATGATTTAACAGATCAAACACCCCTTCATCACACACACCATAAGAACCCCTTCCAGCCATCTTGTGGAACTGCTGCCAGGTGAGCGGTCCCTGAACGCCCCAGGAGCGCACGCTCCTCTTCTTCTGAATTGTGTCCTGCAACACCGGCTGGAGGGATAACAACACCCGCAGGACGTCCTGAGAGAACAGCTTGTTCATGTCTGCTGCTTCAGGGGGGAAAAGAGAAAGTTTATAAAGTTGGAATGCAGGAATACAAAGAAGGGAAAGACAACGCAAAAGCACATACATTTGCATTTTGGCCACTGATGAAGACAGGTGCTTTTCACTAGCGCTTCATCCACTTTGCCTCCTGACATATTGTCCATAAACTGTCTGCCATGCTCCAGCGCCATGTAGCAGTCATTATAACAGTCTCTCTCCTCAACCCTCAGGAAAGAAGTGGGGCCTGAGCTGAGTTTGGGGTACTCCACACCCGCCATGGGGGCAAATGGGTTGGTGCACTGGTCCTGCAGCAGCAGAATAAGCTCATCTGGAGGCTTTTCCTTTAGGCTGCCAGCCTTATGAGTTGTGGAAGCTCGGAGCTCTTCAAAACACCTCTCGGTATCCCGACTGGCGTCTGAGCCCCGTCCAACCACGTCAAGCTCATCCTCCAAGAAAAGCCCGGCTGATTGGCCAAATCGGCGATTGGTGACCGCGCTAAAGCCACAAGTGCATGGATACTGGGCCTCGCCGTTGTCCTTGAGATACACACCAACATCTGCACCTCGGATGTTCATGTTGCAGACGCACACGCAGCAGCTGTCGAAATTGCAGTCCTTGAAGAGGTTCATGACCGACTCGGACAGTATAAGTGTAACATAAAGGCTGTGAGCCTCTGGGACGGAAGGCACAGTGGCTGGCTCCACTGAGCTGAGGGGTCGGCAGGTGGAGGAAGTGGATGCCGGGGAGTAAAGGTCAGAGTTGTCATACTTGAGTGAGCCCTGGACACTAGATGGGCCACGGGGAGTCCGCGGGGTGCGTGGAGTGCGTGGTGTCGGTACAGAGAAACGTGGTGTGGCTGGGGAGGGCAGAATACCGGGGCCACTGTTGCTAGGAGGCGCACTGCTGGACATGAAAGGTGTGTGGGTCTGAGGGGTGTGGGTCTGAATGTCCTCCGGCTCCACACTGGGGATGTTACTGTGGCAGAGAAAGGTTTTTAAATAAGCTTTGGTGTGTAATTTACATCAAAAACACAAACATGCTTCCATAATCATAATATCACCAAATTCTGAATTTCAACTGCAATCAACACAGATGTAGGAATCCAAGTTGTTATATGCAAATTACTAATCTGAAATGGTGTGTGTTTAATACTTAAATATCCAATAATACTGCAACTGAAAATCAAAACTGATGATGATCATTAGATTAGAGAACTGAAAGTATGGTGGGAACACTGACGAGAATCCGCCATGAATGAATTTAGTGCTGTTCATACCCGTCTTTGGTTGCCACTGGCGGCATCACTTCCAGTTTGCCCATACTCCAGCTGCGCATGTACACACACTTGTGTTCAGGCAATTTGATGGGCAACAGACACTGGCTTGGGAGAGTCTTTAGGGGTGCGTACATGGAACAGCCAATAAACGACTGATACGTCTCCGGCTTGTACACAAACGAGAAATCCTAAAAGCACAGACACGCTGGTCACCAATAAATAGATACAGACAGATAAAAGCAACTTCAGGGACAACGACAAAAGTTTTTCCAGTTGGACCAAAACGTGAATGGTACCTTTATCTCACAGGGCTTTGGGCTGCAGAAACCCTCCTCCACCTCCATTTTGAAGTGGCTGTTGAGCTGGCAGCCATCCAACAGGGTGAGGCCTGCCCCTGCCTCCAGGCTATCCTTGCTCCCGGAGTTCATGGGAGAGTAACCCTGCTGCTCCAGGGAAGGCGGAGTGGGAAACATCTGGTGCAGGTCTGCGGAGCCTGGAGAGAGGAGATGTCAATAGTTCTCTTGAGAAAATGTGTATTTAACAGAATAATAAGGAAATATCTGGAGAACTCTTACTAATACATGACAAGGGGTCCAATGTGGCTGATTTAGTTTCTTTACAGCCAAGTTTTTCCTCTAAAGCCATTCCTGCCCTTTTGGATCCCGGCTGTGGATGAAAACAAAAAATGACATTTTCAATATAAAGCTTCACATTATACAGTAAAATCTTACAATGTCACAACAAGCTTGACGTGAAATATACTGGAGATTTGATTGCAGGTTCAGCTAATTTTCATTCATGTACTGAAGCACTTACTGCTAACTCATCTTCATCTGAATTGAAGATCTTATCCAGGTCGCTGTAGGACACGGCCAAGTCATTCTCATGGATAAGGCTGGTTGAGGCTGAAGGTTTACTGCCCGATGGACCCTGACCGTCTGCACCACAAAGAGCAAAGAGGAGAGAAGGAATTTTCAATAAAAGTTTCTAAATCCAAGTTGTACTCATTTACTAAAATTAGGAAGACACATAAGGAAGTCTCACCATCAGCTGAGGTCCCACCTCCTTCATCACCCTTTTGTCCAAAGAGGAAAGACATTTGTTCATTTATTTATCATAAACACATACTTTCAGTATTGTGATTACATATCCTATGTCGATGCTATGGTAAACAAACATGAAGAAAATTAAACTAGTAAACAAGAGCAACCTGTTTCACCTTGCTTTTCTTGTTGGCCTCTCTCTCAGTTACACATTTGTCTTTCTTCTCAGAGAAGGTGAACTCTTCATCACCCTCTACAAAGGCATAAGGGTCTGGCTCCTCCCTGTGCTCTCCGTCTGCTGTGGGGCAGCAGAGGAAGGCGTTTCTCCTCTGGGCGTAGGTCTTAACCAGTTCCTGGGATACTTTCAGGTTCTGCACTGAGTCAGACATCAACCTAAGTGGAGATAAATTAGTGTTGTAAGACATATGCTGACACTCCTTGGATTTATTTACTGTGCTTTAAGATTAATTACGTACTCTGTGACAGAAACAACACTTTCTGATCCTCCCACTCCCCCTGAGTCTTCTCGTAGTTTATCGATAGGAAGATGCGGTGTCGCGAAGCTGGAGGCCTTCTTTCTGGGCAGGTTGAAATATTTCCATGGGTTGTGGGTGGAATCTTCACTGGGATTAATGGCTGAACCAACAAAGAAAGTGGGTTCCAAAGTTTCACTGAAAGGCTGGGGGAAGGGAAGAGGCATGGGCATGTTTTCTAGCTGAGACTCGTCAGGTGAACTCTTCTGTGGCAGTAGGCAGGGCTCCACGGAGGGAGGGTAGAAGGGTTGGTGAATGGGCGTGGATGAGTCCTTCATGCCGCCTGGAGTCATGTCACCTTCTACATGGCTGCAGGGATGTGGGCTGAGAGGTGGGGGTGGTGGGGATCCAACGAGGTCTGCGGGGGGGCCGTGTGGGTGCAGCGTTGGTGCTTTGGAGGGTGCTGTGTCCACATGGTGCAGGCTGGGGTATGAGCCCTCTTCCTGCGTTCTGATACACAGCCTCTGGCTCTGTGGCTCCATGGACTGCTCCTCACTCACAGAGTTGCGGTGGTGAAAAGGCGTCTGCGGCCTCTTCTGCTGTTTTTCCCCCTTCTCTAGCTTCTCGCCCAACTTGTGCTTTGGGCCTGGCTGGACAGGTTGGCCTGATGATGGTGGGTGTCCTGAGGTGCTGCTAGATCGCTGTTTCTGATTCTTATGTCTAAGTGAAAAAAACAAGATACTTAAGAGGCACTCAATATGAAAAGAAAAATGGACTGACTTAGCTACAGGTGTATACCTTGAGCAATTGCACTGCGGCCTGTGGGTTGATTCCACGAAATCCCAAAGTCCCGTTTTGTCTGACTCATCCTCACAGGACCCATTGGTCAAGGTAGTAAACTTACGCCTGCAAGAAAGCAGATAATGAAGAAGAGAAAAACAACTTACAGGCATTGGAAATGTTAAACCGGGGAGAGCTCTCAACATACTTGTTCCCAGTGCGGTTTATGTTATACTCTTGCCACACAGAGTCTACCATCTGGCTGGCAACCCTGCGAGGGATCTTGCCCCCATGAAGACTGTTGCTGGAGCTGTTGCCGTTAGGCACAGAGGACAATTTTAACCACCTCTGTGCAGGCTGATACTCTGTGATGGAAGGTAACACAGCCACATGTTCAATACAATTACTGAAAAACAGATCACGGAAAAATAATGTTTGTCGTTGAGAATTTGGGTGAAGTTGTACCAGTCTGAACTTCCTCTGGTGAGGTGGGAGGTGTCAGAGTTACAGAGGACATGGCAGGATCTCTGTGAGTGGCTTGGCCCTGCTGAGTACCACATAGGGTTCCTGAGGTGTTGGCTGAGCTTTGGGGGACCACCATAGGAAGGTCTGACAATGGGAGAAGCACCAGACAGGAAGGGTAAACCATCCTCACGCCCGCTGGAAACAAACACACACAAGGATCAGAGTCTGACTGGGCTTTTTACATTCAGCTGGTTCTGGATATTGGTCCACACAGCCTACCGATTCAATCATCTGACGAAGGCAATCGGAGTCTCCCTCCAAAATATACAAAAAAAGTGTACAACCTACCCACGAGGACTTCTACAGCTGCCAAGGAGTCATCCTCCCAGTCTGTATCCTCCATTTTGTCCTCCTGGACCTCTTTAGGATCAGGGCTGATGGGATAAAACTGCCTCCATTCTTCAATGAGTTTTTGAGTTGGGTGGTCTGACATCTTAAATGCCTGGCCTGTCAGGGTCCCATTCAAGCCATACGGGCTCAGGATGACTGGAGAATAGAGAAGCCACAATGTTCATACAGGACAATGCCAATGAAACCTGTAATGATCATTCAAACGTTAGTATCATCCACAGGTCTTGTTCCCTCCACCTTGCAAGGGGCTTGAGTTCTGCTGGGCAAGGCTCAGGTGCTCCTCATTCAGACGCTGAAGAGGCTGGTGTTGAGCGATCTCCACACTTGTGCACACGTTGCTGTCACCATGTACAAAGAACGTGAAAGCACAGGACAGGTGCTCGCTGCAGGTTGAGTGGAAAAGAGATAGAAGTATTTTAATGGTTAGGACAGCTAGGTTTGTACTTTGTAGGCACAACCACTTCATGAAGAGAAGAAAATGCCAGAGTTTGAAAAAAAATGTTTAAAAAATGTTATCCTCTGCAGGGGAGTCAGCATATCACTCATTGTGAAAGTATTACTCAAGAGGGGAAAAGTGAATTTAGAAAGATGGAGGTTATGATATACAATCCCTTGCATAACACACTGCCTGAGCACTGATGCCACTTTCATGAAACCTCACACAGGCAAAAAAATAGGTCAAAAGCAAACAGGGGATTATTATAGTCCAGAATTCTTCAGAATTATTTTTACTATTTCTGGCAGGACAAGTGGAGACATGAACTAAAATTGTACTTGTTTACACCGTGTTTGTATAACCATAGAGCAGACTCAGCATTTTCCAAAGGCTGCCCTGTTCACCAGCCAATAATACTTTTCAGTTAGGAGGTGCTTCCTCAACACACTCAGATGGAGGTGTAAAAGGTTAGAGCACAAGGACAAAGCGATATCCATTATAGTAATTTAGCGTTTCAGCTGAGTGCAGTTTAGGACACTGGCATTTCATAACCCACTTGGAGAACGCTGACCTCCGCCAGGCAGCTCAGTCTCACCCATCTCCTGTCTGGCGCTGCGTGTGGTGGCAGCCTGTTATAGCAGCTCCCACCGTGTTGGTGTGGTGGAACTTGGTTGGTTATTTTCACTCTTTCAACTTTATTTGTGCCCGGACAACATGCCTGCGGGAGTGGGGCCATTGTTAACCTGCGTGATCAGCTGCACGGAAGAAGACCCCAAACCCCTGACCAACTGAAGAGGAGAACCCGGGGATACAGACCCGGTGCGTTATGGAGAACGAGGAGAAGGAAATGTAACAACATGTCACATGATGCACATGAGTCTCTGCAGGCATGTTTTGAGGTTACAGATTGAGATGTACTCTGTGAAGCACATGGAAACGACATTGACGCTATGACTGACATTAACTTCTGTGTGGATAACATCGTGCCCACTAGGAC
>CAAKHB010004682.1:76486-118792 GCA_901007665.1 Aeoliscus strigatus
TTGTACACACACACACACACACACACACACACACACACACACACACACACACACACACACACACACACACACACACACACACACACACACACACACACACACACACACACACACACAGCCAAAGATCAGTCAAAACTGGTCAAGGTGGAGTGTCTTACCGTCATAGATCACTGCCAACACCAAGACATCTTCTTCATGAAACATACTGTATTATTGAGTATGTCTTGATGTTTGATGTTGACACTAGCCTCCTTACACTTACCTGCAACAGTTACCTCCTCTCTTGGATCCTTTTCACCAGTGAAGAATGCCTTTCTTATTTGTCAACACAAAGCTGTCTCCCCACATAGTGTTTGGTGTTATTGTCTATGTGTAGCCTCACAACTTGTGTCCCTGTTAGTATCATTGATGTAACACAATGAAAATAATCCAAGGGAACGCAAGGAGGAAGAGAAACCAGGAAGAGAACGTAAACAACGGACTTAAATACTAACTCACACAGGTGGGAGCACACGAGGGAGCTGATGGGTTTGAGAGACACAGGTTGTCTCGACAGAAGAAAAGTATATTGAACAATAGTACACTTACGGTGACCGCTCATAATGGGATATAGGACCCAGGTTGAAAAAATGAGGAATTATGTTGTGACATAACCTTGAATTAACTATCAATTTAAATGTTTTCTTTTAAGGCTGTGAGCATTGTTGCTTGAGGGAAAGTGAAATATTTAATAGTGATACTCCTTTAACTGGCCATTTGTGATGTAGTTCTCCAATTTTGGTTGACAACAGATGCAACTTGGCCAGGTTACTCCTTTGGATTCTCAGACTTACCAGGTTTGATGTTTCATATTCGCCTGCAGAAATATCGGGTCATAGAAGAGAAGACTGACAGATGAAACAGACCAGGGTAGAATGCAAGGAAATGCACTACAAGAAATTCTATTGTGCCTAGCCTACAAAAATGTTCAATTCTTTTGGGTTGTGTTTATGATGTTACATATATGTAGTATGTATAGAAGCCTTTATTACCAGACTCATTGAAAGAGTAGCCAGTATGAGATATAAAACCCAGGAAGATTTCCTCACTGGACCAAAGATTATGTGGATATGATTAATATCACAATAAACTCACACTTTTCAGTTGCCACAGTTGAAATCCCTTGTGGTGCTTTGGATTTCAAGTATGTGTGTGAGATAAATATTGTAACAGTCTGCTTTCTTATTTCGGATTCTCTGTGGCACTGAAGAGTTGGAACACTTTGCAGAGGTTAATTACTAGAAGGAGTTGCAATCAAAATCATAGGTCAGAACCACCTCAGCGGACTCCTTTGATATGAAAAAGCTTTGGCTATAGTCCCTCCCCCTCTTTTGTCCAAGCACCCCACCTCGTTTGTAGGTTTTCTAAATGCTTAAATCCCATACATCACTACACAAAGTCAATGACCATTTGAAACACCGACTGTCAGACTGAGAGCAAAGTCTGGTCAAATCCCTGTTTTACCCCGACAGACAGAAATGTTATATAAAATGATTAAAATATACTAGAAGCATATGAATATAATATTAGTAATTCAAGCACTGTGGATGTAAATGTGGGTTTTGGACACAGAAATCATAAATGAATGCTACTCTGTGTTGTGCATGCGCACATACTGTATGGCACACAACTGCTATCTTGATATATAAGAGATCAGCTCTGCATCCTCACTCTCTTTAGTGTGTGATTATACATGTAATGTTGCTCTCACAATGCAATGCTGAGATGTGCATTATCAGGGGATCATGGTAATCCAAACTTTGTGGTACAGCCATATTGTCGTTATTGTTCCTCATAATTGAGATGTACTTGTCATTTTTCATCGAATGAACAAGGGAACAAAACACCTACAGGAGTTATTTCATCTTTTAATGCATCTTTTAATGTTTCAAATATCTGAAGTGTCTTGAGGCTGACAGCTCTTTCGAGGCACTTCCTTTGGATCTTTCTGAATCTGATTTCATAGGACACTGCCACTGACTTTTCCCAGTTGCTTATACATGTCAATGCAAAAATAATGAATTCATGTTTCAGAAATGGGGAAGTGAGCCTTGTGATGCAAGCAAGCGGGTTTTGCAAGCAGATATACAGTATGTTTTAACCATAAGTGGATGCTGGCGCATAGGCAGATAATAATTGGCATAAATTAAAATGTTATCAATGATGCCAGATATCAAACACGGTTGATTCATAAACATCACACTTTATTTCTCTAGTGTGTTGACTACACATATGCTAAACTAAGTTTCATAACCGTATACTACATGAGCAAACATAGTCAAATACACTGATTCGATATACACACACATGAATGCGAAGGCACACACTTCACTAATGAGGATGGAATTTCACTTTCTGTCATCTCAGTCCACACTGCTGACGCCAGCTGTCATAAAATGTAAAAAGAAGTTTCATCTTTTATCTTTTTTCAGTGTTGGATGGTGCCAAGCAGTGACATAATCAAACACATCTCTTCTCGCTATCGTTCCATCGTCCTAGTCTTCCTCTCTGCCATTACTTTCCCTCTTCAGCCTTTTTCCAGCTTGTCATTTATTGATGGTTAATGGTGTTTTGGAGTGTTTGAGTGAAATCCCACACTTCTGACTGCAAAACAATCCTATGAAACCATGCATACGAGCGGGTGTATCCATATTTAAGCAGAGTCAAATTTAGCTGAACCACTTTTCAGCCAGCCTTAGTCATTTTTGTTAAGTGAACAAATGAAGAACCTGCCTTGTGCCTTGTGACGACAAGTTTTTCTTTACTGTATAGAAGGGGTGTCAAATCTGGTCCTCGAGGGCCACCTGTCCTGAAGGTTTTAGTCCCCCTGCTCCTACACACCTGATTCAAATCAGCAGCTTGTGGTGAGGCCTCTTCATAACTTCACAGAAATTGATTCAGATGATCAGATATGTAAGAACAGGGCCTATCTAAAACCTGCAGGATAGGTGACCCTCCAGGACTGATTTTCACACCCATGCTGTACAGCCTCTGTAAATAGCAGTCTTTCATGATGAGATGATCTCAGGATAAGGTCAGTGTCAAGTAGCAGAAAAGCTGCCCTGTGTGTTCCCACAGTTGCATCTGTGTTGCATGTTTGGATTGCATGACAATGTGACTCGAGACCCCTGGTGTTTGTGTGTGATTTCCTTCGCAGTGGAGCGATGTATGAGCGTGATGCAGTCTGGGACACAGATGGTGAAGCTAAAGGCAGGATCCAAAGGGCTGGTGAGACTGTTTTACCTGGATGAGCACTGCTCCTGCATCCGCTGGAAGCCCTCACGCAAGAGTGAGAAAGCCAAGAGTAAGCTCGCATTATTGCACGTACATTTAGTGCAGCATACACACATTTTCTTCCTTTTGCTGTATTGTTGTCTCTCAGCCACTGCAGTTTCCTCTATTTCACAATGTCACGGGAAGACTTTATCTTTTAAAAGAAAATTTAAGTGTTTTTCATTCTTAAATTAAAGTATGATTGGTGATAATGATCAGGCATCTGCTTGCGCTCTTGAAATATTTCATTATGTTTGAATCCCATGATCCAAACGCCTCTGTTCTTCCTGGGATATTTAATGAATTTCTAAAAATCCAACTGAGCCACACTGGTGGTTTGGTGGGGATTAACATTCTACATTTCATTAGTCCATCGAAGCTTCATTGTCAATGCTCCGCTTTACTGATCACTGAAGCATACGTCTACCTAGGGACCTTTCCTTGCTTGTTCAAAGCTCACACTATGCATATACAGGATTAGACAAGCTTAGACCTTCTCCATTTCTGTGATTAGGAAATACACATGACAGCTGCCCAGATTTGAGATTATGTGAGAGAAACAGAGAACATGCTATAATAGATGAAAATACTCTCAGGTAGATCAGGTAATGAAATAAATGACTTGCACAGACATTCTGAATACCTACATCTTTGCCAGGGCCTGTTGTGTAGAAAAAGACTGTTATCTGATCGTATAGCACATAAAACAACACACCTGATCAGCACAAGAAAGCCATTGAAGGCTGAATCTCTCTTGACACTCACGTTGGCTTGTGCTCACGCTCTAGTCTCATTAGACCATGATACAGTCTGAAGCCTGCAAGCCACCAAGTCCATCGGGTGCTACTAAACATGTAATGTTTTTGTCTAAAAAAAGCTATATCATTGTACACTAAACAGTAAATACATTGCCTCTCAGTGTGTTATTGATGTGTTTTAGGAGCTGACAGCAAAGAATTTAAAAATTGTTTCAATTGTTGTCCAACAGAAACAAAGAAGAAAAAGAAAAACAGTTAAACTGTCCAAAGTGCCTTTTATTGTGCAGTTCAACCAACTTTCTCCTTCTGTCAGTCACCATTGATTCGCTGTACAAAGTGACAGAGGGTGGTCAGTCCGACATCTTCCTCCGGCATCCAGAGGGCAGCTTCAACCCAGGCTGCTGTTTCACAGTATACCATGGAAACCACATGGAGTCCCTTGACCTGGTGACGTCTAACTCGGATGAAGCCAGAACCTGGATAACTGGCCTACGCTACCTGATGGCCGGCATCAGTGATGAAGACTCACTGGCCAAACGGCAGCGTACACATGACCAATATCCTTAAAACAATGATAATAATAATTCAGTGTCCACAAATACCTGTACAAAAGACTCATTTTCCTTAATGTGCCTGTGGGACGTGGATGAAGCAGACTTTTGAGGAGGCTGATAAGAATGGAGACGGTCTCCTGAACATTGATGAGATCTACCAACTGCTGCACAAACTCAATGTCAATCTGCCACGGAGGAAGGTCAAACAAATGTTCCAGGTCAGAATATGGCACTATTTTCAGTGCACTGTGCATTTTGGATGATATTGAATAATTCCCACCAATGTCAGTGTGAAGCAGAAAATGCAAGTTGAAGTTCTAGACCCGATAAAAACAGACATTATCTTCTATCTCAGAATGTATTACTCTCATGCTTGCTGCAGAGGCATCCACTCAAATGTACCTCTATCATTAAAATAATATATTTTTTTTCCATTTGAACCCATTAAGATTCTCCTGTATATATGTATTAAATATGACATTTTTTATTTTAATGGGCGCCACCAGTAGTCAGATTACTGTGGGTGATGCTTTTCATATGTTTTCTGCCAAGTGAAACACTCAGAGGAAAAGGATGAAAGTCGTGTTGATGAAGGCCACTTGAATTTTTTAGGCAGATGTCACATGAGGTAATGTCAGAAATCCAGCCTGGCTTTTTTGTGCTAAATTATTATGGTTATCGTGCATTGTTCTGTTTCTTGCTATCTTGTTTTAATCTTTCCTTTACAGACAAGTTCCTGTTTCTAATATAAAGTAGACATGACGTGGAACTTAGTATGGGCAATAATAGTTAATCTATTCATTAATACTGTCACAATCAGGTGGAGGTGGGTAGTAATATAGAAGTAAAAGGACCGCCACTGATTTCATACTTATAAGCAGTGACTATTGAATTTGTTCCCCAAGGGACTAATCATAGCATGGTCACACAACATTGGAGTTATACCTTCAGTCTGTTTGTTCGCTAGCCACACATTTCTGACAAAGTCCATCACTGTGATTTATCCTGTTGTCTGCGTGTTTCTGTGATTGTCTGGAGCCCATAGCAAGCTCATTATAGAGCTATGATGGAGACGTTAACTGGTATTATTAGATTTCGTGTAGAGTCGAATTGGCCCCAGTGCGATCTAGGTAATATGAAACCACAGCCCAGCGGGTCACCAGCATGGGGTGGTGTGTGTATATATATATATATATATATATATAAAGTCACAGTATTTGTATTTGTATTATGTATTTGAGTAAAATATTTGTAGGAGTTACAGACCTCAACATGAATTAGTTCAAAGAAACCTGTTATTTTTATAGCTCGTTTCCATTCGTCAATATATCATGGCTTGCATCATTTATCGTCCACTCAGGAAGCAGACACGGATGATCAGCAGGGCACACTTACTTACGAGGAGTTCTCCGTCTTCTACAAGATGATGTCTCTGCGAAGGGATGTGTTCCTGCTGATGATGGCGTATAGTGACAGGAAGGACCACCTGACTGCAGAGGAGCTGGCCAACTTCTTGCGTGAGGAGCAGCAGGTGAGAGGTCATATTGCTCTCAGGTTAGTCAAGGAAACTTTCAGAGGTTTTCTCAGGTGCCCTATTTACTTTCTCTCCAATGAAGCATTTTAAGATCCTGAGAGAAAAGAGTCAAGACTGATTATATTCATGTTCTCCTTGTCCTCATTGTAGCAGTGTATCTTCCTCTGTCTCAGCTAGTAGACTAATCATTCCACCACTCCTAAAATTAGGTTGTCTCTGTGGATATTTCCTCCTGTTAGATTTTATGTTTGTGACACATCATGTTACATTTACCATCTCCTTGCCTCCCTTATTTTAATTGCTGAAAATGACTATTAATAGCGATCCTCATTAATTTATTTATGTCAATAAGTTGTTTTAGGCGTTAGTTTGGTTTGAAGTGTGGTACAGAGACGTAACTCAGAGGCTCAAGACCAAGGACTGCTTATCCCTCTAAAAAAACAACAACTCATGCCCCGGAACAACATATATAAACACATCTCTGCACTATGTCCGACAATGTGCCATCTTTTCTATTTTCTCCGTAGATGGCCAATGTCACTCCGGAGTACATTGCAGACATCATTGACAAGTTTGAGGTGTCTGATGAGAATAAACAGAAAGGTGTGATGGGGATTGAAGGTACGTCACTCATTTCACCCCATATCCTTCTTTTTATGATATTTTATTTGCCAATGAGATAGCATGTGTTGCAGAGGAAGATTTAAGAAAGAAAATCAAAATATTCATTTCTAAGTGTCATTTCAAGTTGTGACACTTGTTTCTGGAGGCTTAGCTTGAAGGAGCAGGAGAAGTAAAGAAGAAGGTAGCTGGTGTGTGAGCAAATGAGGAAGGGTAGGAAAGGAAAAAAAATGTGAGTGTGTTACAAATGAGAGCAGTGAGAGGGGGCGGGGTGGTGAAGAGGAGAGGGGTGAGACGAATCTTGTCGTCGGAGGCATCCTGAGCAGCACTGTGTCTGGCTGATCGGACTTGAATGCTTGACGATCTCCCTGCAGGCCAGAAATGTATTTGAACCCGTGGTTTTCCTCGAATCTCACAGTAATTCACAAACATATTTACACCTGCATATTTCACAAAGTGAAAGCTGTTAATGACACTATTGGATCCCAGTCTCTTTATTGTAATTGAGTATTTGAGGATTCACAGCCCACAGAGTTCTATTACAGGCAAAGATTGAATGTCAGGTCTGATTAGTAACGCAGCATTCCCATATGGGCGTGTGTGTGTGTGTGTGTGTGTGCGTGTGTCTGTGTGTATGTACATATATGTATGTGTGTGTATATATATATATATATATCATTTGCACATAACCCGAAAACAAGGGTAGTTTGCAAACAATACGTGTGTGTGTGTGTTTGTGTGCGTGTATACATACATACTGGATATATACAGTATTTCTGTTTTTTCCCAGGTTTTACGGGTTTCATGCGCAGTCCAACTTTCGACATCTTCAACCCTTTGCACCATGAGGTGAATCAGGATATGGATCAGCCTCTGTGTAACTACTTCATTGCCTCTTCTCATAACACATATCTGACTGGAGACCAGCTTCTCTCGCATTCCAAGACTGACATGTATGCCTGGGTGCTGCAGTCTGGTTGCCGCTGTGTTGAAGGTGAGTATACATTATTAGTTTTTAAGTACCCTGGAAGATAACTCTTCTCATTCCATAGGCTTTTGTCACATCCAACATTGTTTGCACATATGAAAATAAACATTTTTTGAAGTGCTTGTCCGTCAGTTCTGCAAAGGAACATCACCAAGTAAATTATTTATTTGTTGTTTTGGCTGTTCACGTGTGCATTTTAAAGAACAAAGATGTTCTTATTTCAGTTAATTTCACATTGGATATTGAGGCTACTGTGCATTGTGCATCCAAACATTACTTATTTGCTTGTTTGTTTAATCTTCTTGTCATTATTGTTGTTATTTTGAATGGACACAATAACATTTTATTAGGTCTTGTTAATCACAATAATCCAGCTGCCTGGCAGAAGTGTCACCTACACAGTTTATTAGCAGGATACTTGTATTTTAGGATGAGAATGATTTTTAAATTCATACTATTATATATGATATAATATATGATATATTCATGTCTTTTTCACAGTTGACTGTTGGGATGGTCCTGACGGAGAGCCAATGGTTCAACACGGCTACACTCTGACTTCTAAGATCACCTTCAAGTCTGTCATAGAGACCATCAATAAATACGCCTTCATAAATAACCAGTGAGTTGAAGCATCCTGTGGGTTAAGTCATGGGCCAGATTCTAGACTGCTTTGATAAGAGGAGCAGTACCGTACAAGCTGTTGACAACAAACAACAAACAACAAACACAGCTTTTTGAGAGAAAAGTGCTGCTACTATCAGAAGTTAACGCGAGGCATGCCAACACTGACACACACATCCAACTTTGTCCAAAAACATGTCAAAAAGGACTTAATATGACAGAAAGCAAAAAGCATCCCCCCCCCCTACAGCAATTCTCAACCGTGTATCACAATGGTCCACTGAATATCTATGAATCGGATGTTGTTGTATGTTGTCCCACTGTGTAAAAAGAATGTTATTGCATTTAAACATGCAGTTTTGTGTTCAGAGAATATTGTGAATCTTGGCAGTAATTATCACCTATTACTGAGCCATCTGCTTAGCAGCATTTCCCGCAGCTCCCAGAGGAGCTCCTGTTTGTCTCTGCTGGCTCCAACAATACCCAAAACAAAACGGAGAATGATGCAGCTTCCTGCTGCAACATTTCCACACATTCTTGAGTCGTGTATTTTCTTCTGATGGCAATGACTATGTTATAAAACCATTTGTTCAATGGGGCAGACAGTATGTGGTGGACTGTGTAACGAAAACAAAAAGTTGTGCGTCGTCAACTTAATTGCTTGTTATTAATTCTTTAATCTTTGTTGTAATAGTGCACATATTACATAGCACATAGGAGTTATGTGCAGACGAAGAATATTTTTCCGTGTTTCATTCAAGAATTAAACTGAGTCAGATTGAACGTGTATTCCGATTGGCGGGTCTCTTGACTTTGTTTGAGATGTCTGAAAATACCTGTATATTGTCAGTATTTATCATAGATCTGTAATAATACTAAGTTCAGGAACTGGAGCACAAACTCTTTACTTATTGGTTGTTTTTTTTCACCTTTTGCATTTAGAAAATATTTCATCATCAGCGTATGAATCAAATACTTTCAATTCTATTCTATTCTATTCTATTCGAATATGATTTATGATGAGTACACACACACACACACAGTACACACCTCACTAGTTACACACAGTGGTGTGTGTATATCAGAGGTGGAGGTGAGAAGGGCCATGTCCCCTGAGGGAACGCTGTCACTCTGACAAACCTTGACATTTGAGCTGCACTGCTGTGGCCACAAGTCATTTCCCCTTTTCCAAATAAAAACACACACACACACACACACACACACACACACACACACACACAGACACAGATGGGGATGTGCTTTTTGCTTTTAAATAAATAAAAATATTTGCCTTTTAGCAGTTTAAAGGAGAATCAAAAATATATTATATTATCACTGACTCACTTCAGTTCACTGTATGCAAGCCATGTTTCATATAACTAATAAACTGCGTCTGTATCTCCTTTTTTCTTTCAGATACCCTGTAATTCTGTCCATAGAGAATCACTGTAGCATTCAGCAGCAGAAGAAGATTGCTCAGTACCTACGGGAAGTCTTTGGGGCCAAACTGGATGTGAGCGAGGCACTGAAGAGGGACTCTAAAACATTACCCAGTCCTTACAGCTTGCAGGGCAAGATTCTCATCAAAGTAAGAACAGAGAGATGGGTGGAATGGATGGATAGATTGAGAATCCGGCTTCTCTTTGCAAATAAACACAGGAAATGTCTGCCCATTTGCAGAGGCACACACACACACATGCACATATATATCTATAGACAGTATATATATATATATATATATATATATAGTAACTTTACATGCTTTGTACTAAAACCGAGGAGGTTCTTCAGTGCCGCTAATTATTGCCTACTTTTATCTTCCAAAGGGAAGATGAAAGTAGGCCAGGATGTATTAAAAGATTGATGCTAACATGTGATACAAGTGAAGGACTATTACACAACAGTATGGTTGTAAGAAACACATATAGCAACAGAAAACAAAAACACAAAAATGTATTTTAATGAAATGTTGTCTCAGAAATCCTTCATGGTCTTTTATCATTTTTGTGCTTCGGCAAAAAGGGGACACAGTTATGGGGGAGGGGAAGGGATAAAAAGCACATGGCTTAATTTGACAGAACAAAAGCAGTGACCTTAACAAACAAACTAGTGTCCTACCAGGACATTGGTTCTGGCACCAGCGGACACAAGAAACACACTGCCTGAATCCACCATTATGGGGGGACAGGTGGCAGTAGTGGCTGACCTCAGGAGATCTTTATCTACAAGCACAGGTGGAGACAAGGAGACAGTGAGAGACTTGATAAAATTGTGTTTATTTATAATGTGAGGAATGTCTGCATTGTTCCATCGGAGATATCATTCCCTTGTCAATGACTAAAACAGTCAAAGAGCGTGATTGATTTTCTACAAAGCCATTTACACTTGTCAACCGGTACCCTCCTCCTTCATACCCCACAAGTACAGAACTAGTCACAAGTCAGTGGAATAAATAACCAATAAGAATAGCAGGAGAAGAGAGTAGACTCCTTGTGTCAGTGGTTAAAGCGAGGGTGGATGTCAGCTGGTGAGAGACTCTGTGCTGCAGGAAGCTTGGAGTCTGCCATTGATTTTGGAAGACGAAGCTTAGAAAATCTGTACTCCCACTCATTGTTTCAGAATGGCTCAGCAATGGTCTTCTACGCCCTTTAAAGGAGCGCTCAGGGAGCTTCTCAGAAAAAAACGATAGATACTTTTATTCATCTCCAGGACACATAACTGCAGACTGTACACAGCTGTACACTTTGTTGTGTGCACTTTTGTGAACTGATATGACTTCCTCAATGTAAATGCTTGGAGGGTAGTCACAAATATTTGGGGATGGCATTTCATTGGTCTTTGTCCGCATGTGGACAGATCAGTCAAATATATAACGAAAATGTTGCTCTCTGCTGTGTTATCCTGAAAGGTGCAGTCTGAGGGTAGGGGTAACTCGGGGTGCTGAATTTAAAATTTAATATGCATGCAATATATATGTGTTTCGTCCCGTCCTCCCCTCTCTTAGTGTGTCTTCTCTCTATCCAGGGGAAACGACTTCCTGCTTATCTCTCTGCGGATGCTGAGGAAGGGGAGGTGTCAGATGATGACAGCGCTGATGAAATCGAAGATGACTTCAAACTCAAGAGCAGTAATGTAAGAACAAGGAGTGTTCACACATCTAAACACACATGCATGCAAGAAATGTCCTGTTCATCCTTCCCTGTTTCCTCACATTACAGAATCACTGTTGTGTACATTTTATCTCTCAACTTTTTAACTCTCTGTTGAAAAACAAATCAAATGGACCAAATGAACTAAAATCCTTCATCATTTTAACAGTAATCATCTTGACAAAGGCCCTGGGATCACGTCTGGAGGAAATACTACCAGATATTATAAATGGTGATCAGATGGGCTCATGCAGGGGTGAGGGAGCCCAAATTGTTTATGTACATGACAATACTGACTCCTACTCTAATCTATCAGGGTACAAGACAAACTGGCACAAATCAGATGGTACGCCCATCTCAAATATACACTGCTCCAGTGAGATCACACCATTTGAATTCAGATGGATACCATAAGGTCTAAAATATGTGGGTCTGAGTCCAAATATAGATGATTGCGCCACAGTTCCATTAAGAAAAAGAAGAAAAAGAAATAAGAGGCATGGCCCTCCCCAGTATGATACCATACAACCTGGCATTTTTTTTATTGTGTTTGTCAACCACAAAAGTCAGAAACAACAATATACATTTTTCAACATCAGAATCCCTCAGATAATGCATATATTTACACACACATTTGGGTGAAGTGAGTTGTACTCCGTTGTAGTACACTTACACGCAAATTTTCTGTCCCCATAATGTCAAAGACGTTTTTGTTTCCCATGTTTCCCACTAAGACAGCTCAGTCCAGTTGCACAGGGTTACAGGGGATCCCTGGTGTATGGTACCTATATATTTATTCACAGCTATACGGTAGACTTTATAGTATGCTACAGTCTGGATCCGTCCTGCTTGCTGGTGGCTGGAAATCACACAGTGATGGAAGAATACATTGGGGAACCGTTTCTTTAGTTGTGACTAAACATTCACTATATTTGTTTTGAGTGTGTGAATTACTCTGTATCGGCATGTACAGTATATATAGGTACCATACACCCGGGATCCACTGTAACCCCATCCAACTGAGCTGTCTTAATGTGTAAAATAAAAAGAAATAAAAACTTTAAAAAACAGTAATTATGATATTATGGTGCAGATGTATAAGCAAGAGTGAATACTTAGTCGTAACAGATGATCACTGGGACAACATGTAAAACATGTCAGAGCACCTTATCACAAATGCAGATCACTATTCAGTTTGCCTTTTTATAATCTTGAGCCTTCATTAAATTTGAAATTAAATTTGGAATGTCACGGTTCTACCTCATATTGAAAACTGGACCATGCTCCACTTATCCAGATGGCTCACTTGTGTGACTGCATGTGGTGTCATTCTTCCACATTTAGCTGAAGGCACGACGCTGCAGATGCCACTTTGGACGATTATTTCCATTTAAAAAGGCTGGTGGCAGGTTTCCACTGATGAGAGTTTTCATATGACACATGTACATACACATACCAGTTCAAGATAAACATGACTGTGGCTGTGTTATAATATTTCACAAAGTTGGCCATGATAATGATAGAAGAGATGATAAAGAAGGTTTCAGGTTTCTTGCTACCTGTTATGTTAAGCGTCATCTGCACCATTCCTCACTCCTAAGGACCTAGAAAAAGTCATCCATGCCTTCATTTCCACCCCTACAACTGGTCCAGAATGCTGCAGCCAGACTCTAACAGGGACCCAAAAGAAAGATCACATCTCCAGTGCCCTGGCCTCTCTCTACTGGCTGCCTGTTCACCGCAGAATCCATTTTAAACTTCTCCTGTTTATTTTTAAAGCCCTTAGTGTACCTGCCCCCTCTTATCCCTGGGACCATTTAAACTCATACTCTTCCTCCAGATCCCTCGGGTCAGCTGACCTATAGCTCCTAGCTATTCCATGGTGCAATTTGAATGCATTGACTGCGTCTTTACGGTTGTGGCCCCACAGACTCTGGAACAGCATGCCCCCCACAATCAAATTTGCCTCCAATCTGACTGCTGGTGCTGCAGCATTGGCATTGGTTAATATTGGATAAGTGTAATTCAGTGCAGCAGTGACTGCGTGTTCCTGTTCCCACACAACAATACTCCACGTCATCTCCTCTCCATCAGTTTGTCCTTCCTCCTTCATTGAAATGTCCTCCTGGCCTCCTTAACGTGCTCTCCCTTCTCTATCCACTGCTAACCACCCTCCTGTTGACACAGGGAAATGGTCACCATCATCAGGTTGAGTCTCACATCCGAAAGAAACTGGACTCTCTGATGAAAGAGTCTCAGATTGGAGACAAGGAAGACACGGACAGCTTCAGCATTAGAGCCCTGCTCCGAGCCACACACCAGGGCCTTCAGAAGAACCTGCGGCAGGTACAGCCCCAAAGTGTGTGTGTTGAGCAAGATACCTGGATATCAGTTACCTTATATGAGTTAAAGTGTTACTTAACGTTCAATTTATGTTATGTTATGTTCTGGTATGTTAGAGCTTCAGTTTCCTGGATGCAATCTCATTGTGTTATAGGGTTTCCCGGTCTGTTTCTTCTCCTTCGATCATTCTGTGATACCCGTCTCCTCATTCTGCCGCTAAAACTTCTCACTTTGTAGTTTTCCTTCCTTCATTCTCTTTTATTTCTTTACCACTCTTTTCTTATATAGTTTGGTTCACTGGCTTATTTCGGTTGCAGCCCCTCCAGCTATTTAGCTTCAGGCATCAAATGACTCACTCACTGCTGATGTGGCTATTAGATTCAAACCAAATGCTCCTCACAGATGAATGCTAACAAGAACACAGAAAGAGACTCTGAATGTGTTCTCCTTGTGTCTAGGGCTCCAAGGGGGTTCTGAAGAAATCCCAAAGCAGATCTTTCATCACTACACTCAAACAGAAGGTGAGATGCAGTTATACAGTCGTTATTTTAATGTCTGTCTCAAGTGATGCCCTCAGCTGCAGTCAGCCTCGCACCTTTAGTAGTGGAACACTTTGCAAATGCGAACCAAATGACTAAAATGAGCTTTTGTTTTCAGATGAAGCAGTCTGAGAAAACGCTCATTGACATTTATATATATTGACAATAAAAGGCATTGTTTATCCTTTATATCTGTGTTGTCTTGAGAAATTCCCTAAGAAACGCATCCATCTTACAAAAAACAATTATTGATGTAGTGTTTTCATACTCTTCCGCACACATCCCCTCACAGCCCTTTTTATGTCTCTCTGTTTGCATATTCTGCATCCTCCCACGTGTGTACTGTATGTGTGCATACATGGGTGCATGTAATCTGTTGGCAAGCAGCCCGAAGCCGGTAATTACTGTGACACTCATCTGCTGCTCAACTCCACTTTAGCTGTAACAGACACATTATTTCTCTCAGAAAGTACACACTTGACATAAATGCATAAGCCATACCTACACCTACCAACATGAATAATACACACAAGCTGCTTGTACAAGTGCAGTACTCTGTGGGTTTCACATTCGTGTTGCACTTACGATTTGTCAAGTACACATTAATAAAGTGATTAATAAACCACTACCCACAACAACCCTTACAAATTGTGTGGGTGGTTCCATGTTTATCAGGCGGTACTACGAAAGAAACTAAGAAATCTAAGAAAAATGGACTTTGTCCAGTAGAAATACATAAGGGATAGTAAGCAAACCGTTTGTGTGTTTATATGTGTGTGTTTGTGTCTGTTCAATGCACAGAGGCACTCCAAATCTAGGATGTCATGCCAAATGATGGAAAAGGAGGAGGATGACCAGGAGAGGTCTGGGAGGGAGGTCGGAGGACAGTTCAACAGGTGACCTTTGACCTGTATGTACTCTAGAGCCGTGTTTCTCAAATTGTGGTCCACAGAGCACCCTTTGGTGGTCTGCCACCACCGTGAGTAAATTGTGTATTCTTTATGGAACATTTCAAAATTTTGCTGAGACTCACAAATGTTTCCTTGAACTCCCTCCTCCCAGAGAAAATGGTCAAGCTAATGCTACTCCATTAGGGAGAATACAGGCAAAATCAGCATGTGGCAGTCACTTAAGATGGGGACAGTAAAAAGAAAATCGAACGAGGAAGAGGAAACCTCCGACACAGGCCAGGAGAATAGTGTTGTCCCAGTAGAACTGATACACAGAGGGAGGTGCAACGGCGAAATGGTTCAGCGAGTTGTAATGTGTGATGCGAGTTTACAGTATCAGTCCGTTGTTCTGGGAGCTATTTACCTCGATGGTCCGTGAATTCTTTGGCGGGGATGAGTGGTCATTGGTCTTAAACAATGTGAGAATCACCGCTCTGGGGTTTGTCTGTATTTGCATCTGCTCTTCTATACCTGCAGCTTTCCTCTGCTCCTCCTGCCTATACATGAATGCATGTCCCTGAGAGCTGTCAAAACGTTCCTGGAGCATTCCTGGAAAAATATACATCTGGGTGACTAACTCAGTGTAGTTGTAATGTATGTGCCCTGAGCTTTGCTAAGCTTTTGGCTTTGATGCTCCTTCCTGCAGCTCACAAGCTGCAGCACTTTGATGGACAGTCCTGTCTAGCCTGCTCTGCTTTGCCACAGTAAATGTTATCATGCATATATTGCGTATGCATGAGCGTTTCTTCTAACATATAATCTCACTCCATCTCGTTTTTGTGTGTTGTCACATGGAAATTTAGGGGTGGCAGGAAAAGAAAGACAATGAAACTGAGCAGGGATTTGTCAAACCTGGTGGTGTTCACCAATTCTGTGGCCTCACAGGAGTGTCTGAATGAGGGTTCGTAATGCTGTGACACACAAACAAATACGTAGATTGGCATTTGAAGATATTTTAAACACTTGTCGTCCTGTTTTCTCTTCAGGTACTCCACATGATGTTCTTTCATTCAGTGAGACAAGAGCCCAGTCCCTGGTCAATCACAGAACTGAACAGTTCCTGGCATTCAACCAGAGGCAGCTGTCTCGGATCTATCCCTCAGCCTATCGCATTGACTCGTCCAATTTCAACCCCCAGTTTTACTGGAATGTGGGCTCTCAGCTGGGTAAGCTAGCCATTCCCGAAGCCTTTCTTCAAGTCATAACAGACCCATAACTTATCATAACACAGTCCAACACACAAATGACAACCTGTGGTGTGCTAGAGTCCTGATTCAATTATCTAAAAAGGTTTTATTGCGTCAGAGAACAAATTAATGTTTGCAGTGTTACATGTGTGATTGCGATATCACACCTGAACATGCACACATATTCCATCCATCCATTTTCTACCGCTTTATCCGGGGCCGAGTTGCGGGGGCAACAGCCTGAGAAGGGACGCCCAGACTTCCCTCCCCCCAGACACCTCCTCCAGCTCTTCCGGGAGGACCTTAAGGCGTTGCCAGGCCAGCCGAGTGACATCAGCGTCACTCCAGTCACTCCAGCGTGTCCTGGGTCTTCCCCCGGGTCTGCTCCTGATGGGGCATGCCTAGAATATCTCCCTAGGGAGGTGTCCAGGGGGCATACAATACAGATGCTCCTCTTGATGTGGAGGAGGTACTCCTGGAGTATGGGATTGGGGGCCCTTTGCACACATATTCAATTTTATTCCATTTCTATTTGTATTCCCCAACATCACAATTATTCTTTTAATTCTTTTAATTTTTCTCTTTCAGTGGCCCTGAACTACCAGACAGAAGGCAGAATGATGCAACTCAACAGAGCTAAATTCATGGTGAATGGAGGCAGTGGCTATGTCCTCAAACCCCAACCTATGTGTAAAGGTAATGCCACAAGTAGTGCATGTACATGAGCAATTGCCACAAATATGAGGAGTTTTAAGCCCAAAGACATCAGTGTATGAATGATGGGAATAAGAAAGTACTCACACTCTGCAATTTGTTTGTCCTTCATGAGCAGTTGTCTTCATGAGCAGTCTTTCCATTTTTAAAATTGCCATTTTGGAGGCTTACGTTTGTGGCGCAGAAGAGTTCAGCTTGAGTTATGCTACTGCGACAACTTGACAGCGTACCTACATAGTGAGAGGTGTTCCCATGACATTTAAATGAATCAGTGAATCAACACCCTCAACTGCAGCCTTTCATTCATTTTCTTCCGCTTATTCTGGTTATGGGTCATGGTCAATTACAGCCTGTACACCCATAAATATAAAGCAGTCTTGAACAGGTTCCAGTTACACTAAACATCAATCTTCATGAGGGGAACTTTTATTGCAGGGCTAGTGTGTTCACCTGTGAAGATGTACCTAACAAAATGCAAAATGCTAATATACTTTGGCTAAATGCTAATATACTTTGGCTAAAGTGATTTCTAATTTAGGGGTTATGCAAGAAAAACATTTTGGACTTTTATCTTTAACCATGAAATGAAATATACAGGATGAACATACTGGGCTCTATTTCGATCAATGATGCACGGCGCCAAACGGGGAACGCAAGTTGTCTTTCCTAGTTCCATGGCAGCGCAGATGTTGTTTTCAGATTCTGCGCTTAGATGAGATAACCACCAACTGCATTTGCGCTGGTCTGGCTGTGTTGGTCTACAAGAATTAGCGGTTGGTTTCACAGACTTAGCGTTTCTGACTGGCAAATAAAATGTTAGTAAAAATGTATTATAATGATGACTATTCTTATTATTTGAGAGATTATTTGAGTCTGCCTGTCTATCTAGATACTCAATAGGCCTTTGTTTTTTGTTGGCGGTGAGTTAAGTCAATCTATGGGACTCACCAGCGTCAGGCTAATGGCTGCCTCTAGCTAGCCTGTTCATGTTGTTGTGTACTGTTTTCATAGCATTCATCATGGCTTGCTTGTTAGTTTAGCTTGCCATGGAATCCGTGACAAGGCAGTTGGTAGACAACAATGCAAAAAACAAAATGAAAAACACAAAACAAAATTTTGGCTCCTCTTCATTTTTTCTACATTCAGGGTGGGAAGTGGGGGAGCTTGTTTAGGCACAACACATCACACTTAAGTTTCACCTTTCACATTGTTCAGGGTCAAAGGCAGTCTGAAGGCAGATGGGTGGGGCCCCACAAGGGGACGTTGCTGTCATATCATTGCAAATCGCCCATTGTTGTCGGTCCTGTGGAATACATTTGTGCAGCCTTGGGGGCACCCCCTTTGGCTCAGGCTCCAAACAACTGCCTGGCTTGACTGTCCACTAGCCCCGCCCCTGTTTATGTCTGACGTTGATCCTGCAGGCTCCTTCAACCCATTCAGTGATGACCCACTTCCAGCATACCCCAAGAAGCAGCTCATACTCAAGATCATTAGTGGACAGCAGTTGCCCAAACCACCAGATTCCATGCTGGGGGATCGTGGCGAGGTACAACAAATGCAAACTGTTTACTCAGTTTCTGTTGGTCTCTTTCTCATAGTTATGTATGTGTGTAATGTAAAGTGAATTAAATGCACTCCCTTTTCTTCTAAATCAGATTATTGATCCGTTTGTGGAAGTGGAGATCATCGGCTTGCCAGTTGACTGCTGCAAGGAACAGACACGTGTTGTTGATGACAATGGTTAGACACACACACACCAACTTCAACATGATCAGAACACACATATTCACATAGTTGAGCTGAAATAACGTGGTGCTGCACACTTTGCTGCGTGGTGCACTGGTTGGATCAAAAGCCAGATAAATTAATTAGTGGCATCAAAGAAGCAGATCGAAGCGATGCGCTGATGCCAAGCCTAGCATGTCTCAATAAATGGACTCCAACAGGGGAATGGGAAAAGGTTACAGAACAGAATCGTAAAGTGAGCTAGACAGAACATTGAACCATAAAGACAGTCATTTGACAGTCATCTTAAAACATGTTTTACAATACCTGGGTGAGAAATATGTACTTGACTTGGATACTGCTGAAATGAGGTCAATCAGTGTATTTTATATTATTTATCAGTGTATTTATATTTTTTTTATATGTGTGTATTTTAACTAGGTTTCAATCCAGTATGGGAGGAGACTTTGTCCTTCACACTTCACATGGCTGAGGTGGCTTTGGTGCGTTTCCTTGTCTGGGACCATGACCCTATTGGGCGCGACTTCATTGGCCAACGGACTGTTGCTTTCAGCAGCCTTATGACTGGTCTGTATTGTATTGTATTTTCACAAAAATGTCATGAATTTAAAAGGGGACAAAGTTTGTCAGTGCCATTTAGACTCATGACACACGCTTGCTCTCTCTCTCTCTCTCACACACACACACACACACACACACACACACACAATTAACCAAATCTATTTTCCTTAGTACAGTTTCATGGCTACAGGGCACTTTATTATTTCTCTCGTTAACCAGAATTGGTTTGATGTGTGAAGACATGTGACCTGGCTGATATATGTCCCTGAGCTCCTGATGATGCCCTCTGCTACGACACAATTACTAGTCTGCTGGTATCTGATGACAGCTTATCATTTATTGTCATTCTTCTCCCCTTAAATGTACCAACAGGTTACAGACATGTTTATCTGGAGGGTCTGACCGAGGCATCCATCTTTGTACATGTGTCAGTGCATGATGTCTATGGAAAGGTGAGAGCTTTATAAACCTGCAGTAAGTCTATAGCCCTCCTCATGTGAGTTGCAGACCACAGGTTAAACTCTGGAGATAAAGAGAAGAAATGTGTTTTTCTCAGCAGATCCACCCATTGAATTTCTGCCCATTCAATCTCTTGTCTTTGTAGTGGAGTCCTCTAGTCCTGAACCCCAGCTTTACCATAATGCATTTGCTAGGATCTAACAAGGTATCCTGGTGTCTTAGGCTATGTGTGGTGCTGCATGAAACAGTGTTGCATGAATGCAAACGTACTACTAGTTTTCAGTTGAATCTTTATTGACTTGTATGTGTGTGACAACCTGTGAATCATGTATCATTATTTTAACTCATTTTAACTTAGCTATGACGTTTTTCCACTGTTGTCTCATTGGCAACAATGAAATCCTTTTCAAAGTGAGCAAGCATGCATAATCTGTATTGGCTTCTTGCTCATCTCATTGTGTTTACTCAAGGCTTGCTGGTGCCATCTAGAGGAGGTACTTGTAAATGCATGCAGTGAACGTCTGGTAACCAAGGAAATGTCCTGATCATTGCATGTCAGATGGATGTGTTCTTTGTGGATATCTTTTTTTTCATTTTGTATTTTCTTTTTGTTCTGTTTCTCCTGAATTCAGGGTAATCAGCTGCGAGGTATCCGTGGTTTGTTCAACCGCTCCTCCAAGTCCTCTGTGGATACAACTTCTGGTGGCCTTCGGAAACGCTCCATCAGTGACCAACTTCTGCGGCGCACAGCCAGTGCCCCAGCAAAGGGTCGGAAGAAAACCAAGATGGCACCATCCGAGTCAATGGCTTCCATGTCAGACCAAAAGAATGGCTGTGTTGGAGAGGCAGCTGCAGAGGGAATATCAGGGAAGGAAGTAGGAGTGGAAAAGCGCCACCAATACAGATTCCCACTCACCCACAGACCTATTTCCATGCCTTTAGACAGGCTTCTGCAAGGACAGCTAACCCTCTGCGTCAGAGACAAAGAACAGCATGATATGGGTTCTGACACTGTAATCGGTGGGTAATTTCCTCTCATTCTAGTGAATCAATGCAAATACATCCATTCAAGTTTATTAACATGATGATGACATATTCAGAGGTCATTAATCATAGTTAGAAAAAGCAATCTGTGACTTCACAAGACACTGTCATGTGAAAATAATTTTCCAAAACACCATTTAGTCTGTAATGAATGTCTCTAATTTCACTCCTTTGCTTCCATGCTCTGTTACAACTATTTAAAACCCAAGTTCTGTAACCATGTAAAGTGACAAAGAAAACAGCTTGCCCTCCATGATACCTTAACATGCCTTTTCTGTCCCATCTTCATTTGCTGTGCTTCTTTATAGTAGAGAACTGACTAGGATATTCCCACAGGTAATATACAATACCTATTGTCTAAAGGTTGCATCGCTGAAAAACATGCCAGTATTATGTCCTCCCAGTGTATTTTGTCTGAAAGTGGTCTGAGAAATATACTGTTGTGCCATCTGAACCCATTTTATCAATCCAATCCCATTTGACCATTTCTCTCCTTATATGATGTTTGCAAACATGGAATATTCCTTATTTATAACCTCCACTGCCTCATTTTCCAGCTTCTCCCTCTCAGTCATACTTGGTGGCCCATTTGTCTGTGTATTGCTATTGTTTTGTATTGGCTGGACTGTTAATTGTTGTCATTTTATTGTCGGTTGGCTCGTTGTCCTACATTAAACCATGTGTTCATCTGCTAATCTTTTTTTAATTTTCATTATCTGTCTCCACAGAAACGTTCCCCTTTGACAGACCCAGGTCTTCTTCTGTGGGTCCCAACATCAAATCATCATCCTTTATTGACCCCAACATCTTGTCCTCTTTTAAGACAATTAAAAACCAATCAGAGGAGGTTACTGGTGGAGATGAAGCAAGAAATGAAGACCACTATGCCAATTGCCAGTCAGGAGACAAAGTTGAATCAATGATCAACTCCCCAGGCAAGGGGAAAAACAGTTTCAACACATATTCCATGAACAACCAGATGAGATCCGATAAACCAGAAACATCATCAAATGGCACGACATTCAAAGTTACACCTTCAGTCACCTCTTCCTCCTCTTCTGCCCCGTCCTCCAAGGCCCCTCTCTCTCCTGTTAGTAGGGACTGTGATCTGAAGAGTCCCACCTCGGTGGATGATAGCACCATATCCAGACTCATTGATGCTGTGTCCTTAGGCAATGAGCGAGACACATGTGGATCTATTTCTGCTCTGACTGGTCAGTGTGAAAGCATTGTTGACCAGAATGATTTCACATTCTACGGTATTCAATCTCCTAGTCACTCAACCTTTAGGCCTAACTCCCTTAAAGCCATGGAAGATTTAAGGTCACCTACGACCAAGAATTCCCAAACAAGTCCCCCAACAGTAGCTCATAAAGCAAATTATGTAAACCATGGAATCCTTTCACCGTACAAGAGTTCACAGACAGAGCCAGCTCTTTTCTACAGTCCTGAAACTGCTGAACTAGAGGAGGTCTACACCATTCTGGATGAGGAGATGTTGTCGCCTGTGTCAGTGTACAACATGAAGAAACAGACGGTTCAAAATGAGGCAGACATTCTGAAAAACACACCTTTAAACACCCTGAGCTCTTCTCCAGCTAAAGCAAGCAAAGGTTTAGGCCATGGGCACGTTGGAGGCTGGGATGACCTGCATAGTAAGTGGTGCAGAAGTGAAGGCATCAAGGAGGAAGAGGAGAGTGTTTATGAGCAAGTTTATGATCCACCAGCACCAAAACCAGTACAACAGTGTGATTCTTCCCAAACGTACATGTGCTCCTCTGTAAACAAAGACTGTTCTCAGTTGTACAATGAACCCATGGGAAATGCTTTGACAGAGGTTGAGATTAATGTTGATGAGGTCCCAGTTGGAATGATGCTGACCTCAACGGGACATGACAACACATGGGAGGAACTCACAAGTCCAACGAAACGACATTCTATTTACCAAAATAGTGAGTCTAGTCCCAAATATAACCATCAAAAACATACTTACCGGCTTTCTCAGCAAACGCTCCCATCACGAATAGCTAATGTAACATTTTCACCATGTCCCTCTCCACTGAATAACACTTCCTGTCAGCTTTCAAATCACCAGCACCAGTCTAGCCCCCCCTCCGACCCCTCTCCGTTTCACAGACCCGTTGATTCTAAACATGTCAAGCATTGTCCATTACGTCAGAACACCTACCCCACTCCCCAAAGCAATCCTATAGCTTTTAATGATAACTTGAATATCTCTTACACCCAACGGAGTTACAATATCAGTCACATCACTGACAAGTCTTATCAAAACAGGCTGGAACATAAACAGATGGAGCGGGAGCAAGAGAGTTGCTTCCAAAATGGATTCTCTTCTTCTGTATGTTTCCCTGAACAATCCTCAGAATCTACAAACACTTCCAAATGGCGAGATCCATGTTCTCCTTCCTCAGACTTTGATGCAGTATACAGTCACTTGGAATCGAATGGCATTACAACCTCATCAGAAACTATAGCTCCTCAAAACGCACAGCCACCCAGTCAAACACTGTCATACACACAGAGACAGGTGAGGGACCAAACTGGTTCCCTCATCAATATGATGCATCAGTCACAGCCTGAAACCAAATTGTCGCTCCTCTCAAAGGAAGGGCCTTTATCAATTTGTCACAAGTCAAGTACCACAGAACCCACCCCATGCAAGTCCAAGTCCCTGGGCGACCTAACCTCTGAGGACATATCATGCAACTTCCAGAGCAAATACAACATAATTTGTCGCAGTTTCATCACTCCCCATATGAGGAGACAGAAAGGAACAGGAACCAGGGGGGAAGTAATGATCCAGTCACAGCCTTGTGATCCATTGACTGAACAGCTCCGTAAACTGGTCAGTCTAGAGGGGGATGATAATGAAAGAGAGAGGCCACAGTCTCTTCAGCTACATCACCAAGTTGAATCCCCACAGACAACAAACTTGGCTCCCGTATTTCCAAGGGATATAGACGATTCCCCTCCACTCCTTACCCGTCGCTTGTCCTCTCGGAGCCAAAGCAGAGTGCGCCACATCAACAGCCGTGCCCGGGAAAGACAGCAAGAGTCTCTAAAATCACGGGCTGGTGTCATGGTGAGTAGTACCACCACCAGCATTGGTGGGGTAGTTTTAAGAAATAAACCAGCCTCTCAAAATGCACCAGCTAACAGACACTCGACTGGTTCTTACATAGCCGGTTATCTTGGGCACCTGGAGGACAGGGGTCTTCCTGAAGGAGCTTGTACATCCTTGAGGTATGGAAATGGAGATAATCATGGAGATCGCTATAATACAGATGACGCTCTTTCATCCACAGAATCTTCCCCTTTTGCGTCAGAGCCTGAGGTCTACTTCCTGCTCAGACTCTAGCACTAACCACAGTCTCAGTATTTATTTACCATGAAAGATAGACGATCGGACAGGAAGTTTGTCACCATGGCAAATAGCTGTCCATTATGACAGTATTCTGGGTTTTTTGTTAAAAGGCACTAAAAGTAAAACAATACTTAAAATCCATGTTTGGGTGGCATGAATTTCCTGTATGAAATGTTCACAGTTCAATAGTGAATGGTCTGTAAAGTCTGGAAGTGTGTTGTTTGTATTCTAGTCAAAGTGTAATTGTACTTGGGAATGTCAAATTCCCTCCAAATGGCTTCCTACTCTGATTGTACAAATACTTGTTTTCTTTGTCTTTATGATGTCCTTTGTGAAGGAGTGTTGTCCCGTTCTGAAACAAAAAAAATGTATCTTTTGGGTGAACAAACCGTATTGAATCACTTTCAGAATAGACTGGTCCAGTTCAGCTGAGTGTTGCAGTGAACTGCTGCGGGGGAACCTGGCCCGTAGTTCGTTCCCTGTGAGTCGACTGATGCAAATTACTCACTGAAAACAAAACTTACACTGAAACAGTGTTGCCAACTTAACGACTTTGTTGCTATATTTAGCAAGTGTTCAGACCCCTAGCGATTAAGCAACAAATCTTGTGACTTTTTCTAGGGTTACTGAAGACTTTTCTGGTGTTTTGGAGACGGACGTGAAAGCACATATTATTCTGCAGTCACTGTCCTCTATAAGTGTGTGCAACTATGAGTTCCTCCTCTGTCCCAATCAATCCCAACTGCACTGAATGATTTGGTGAATGAACAAATCTTTTTACTGAACCGATTCTAAAGATTCAGTACACCTAAAACAACTGCTGCATTAATAATGAAGCAAGAAAGAACTGGTTTCCAAGAGGGAATTTCTTCTATCATTTGAATGTGTAATATAATCACTCGGCTACAGTTAACTTATGTCAAACAACATATGTAAGTCTCCCATCCCCTTTCAGTGGGGTTTCTCTCTTTTTGTTGTGTGTAACTATTCCTGTTGTTTTAAATCTCCAATGAGTTTTTGTGGAGAAACAATTGTAGCTGTACATTTATGTTTGTGCATGTTAGCTGTGAACATGTCAAGCATGACTATGCACCAGTTTAAACAATACATGTTACATGGCCCAACATTTGCACAGAGCTAACACAGGAGTTGCATCAAAAACGATGAAGTATATAGGTTTATGTCAGGTGCAATACAGTATATACACTTGCGTATGAACTTCTTGCTCTGTATGATTGTACACATTGAAAAAAATCTGCAAATTTTATGATTTGGAATAGAAAGGTTTTTATTTTTTTAATTGCTTTGATACAGAATACAACACTATATCCTGTTGGTTGTGGTTATTTTACTGTATATATCATAAAGGACTTAAAAGAGTGCAAAATGTTGTTTTTTTTTCTAATTGTTGTAGTGTTACACCATATTTTCTCTTTGTATTGTTGCTCATCAGAGACCTGTGGGCACTTTCCTACCAATGCAATAAAGTATTACATTTCAACAAATTCTACGTTATGCTCAGCTTTCACTCACGTTGCTTAATATGTAAGGATAAGTTCAGAATCAGTTCATTTAATGTCACATTCTTATCTCTCACAGTCTGCCACTTCATGCCCAAAGGGACTTAATTGCTCATGAATTGACTTTAATGGGGCTGGCAAATGGCACACCCGTTGCTTTGTGCTTCCAATGCTGCTTCCAAGTTTGTCTTGGACTTGAATCCGTCACTGTACACTGATCCTTGGAAATCAAGGAAAAGGCACACATACAGTGGAGATTGATCAATGATTACATTAATGACAACATTAACCCCCTTTCATTCACTCATGCCACAGTATAATATGTGACCATCATTTGAATTACCACATTTACATGGGAATAATTATGCACGATAATACACACATGCACACAATGACTTGTTAGAATTGATTGTTTTTCCAGCATCACTCCAGAGAGGAGTAATTTTACGTTTTTGCTTGTGTCATCAGTTTGACGTACTTAAAAATGCTGCACAACTGTAATAAAAATTCACATCAACGTACAACCTTACCAGGGAGGAGTTTGGTCTTCTCCTTAGGAAACTGACTCAAGATTTTACATTTGAACACAAAGGATTTGCCTTTATTAAAAGGGGCTTTTGAACGATGCCAATAAGGGGCCTTGTGTTTTGAAACCTCCTCTATCAACTCTCAGACTTCATGAGGTAGGTTTAAAGTAAATTCTGTTTTACCCAAACTCAGTTAAAGCACCTCTGGCTGATGTATGTGGTGATGCTGAGGCTGCCTATTTGTCTGAAATGTCCAGAGCTGCATCCATGCCTTGGCCCTTGCCAGCAATCTCACTGCTGCTTGTAAGTGTGGTGGGCAGATAGACAGGAATGATGAAAGTGGTTCAGGCAAGAATCTGTTCTCAGTGTGGGGCACACTAAGGAACAAGGGCTTGTCCAAGGATGGACATGTGATGTGTGTATCGGTGGACTGTTTAATTTGTATTTCATATGTTATGATATTGAGCAGAACTTTACATTATGCACCTTGCACTGGGTAAAATCTAATCACCTATATTATTTAGTCTAGGTATTTAGTCGTTAATGCTTATTTTTTGTATTTTCTGTTCTTTGCATTTGTCTGTTAAAATATATAATAAATCCTCATAATGTTGGAATATAGTTTTAATGTGTGTATTACCCATTATAAGTAAAACTTCAAAATATTCTTAAACCTTTGTACCGTTGTCTACTTATAGCTATCTTCATAATGAAGTAATGCAATTCCATTCATTATACCTCTCTTCTGATGTCAGTTTCGATCTATTGTCATTGAAATATATGTATGCCTTGGTGTTTGTGGTGGAGGAAATCACTCGTAACAGTACCCTTCCACCAAGAGTGAATCTGGGCTACCGTATTCTTGACAGTAGTGCACAATATCCCTGGGCTCTGTTTCGTACTATGTCTTTGGTTGGGAGGAGAGGCAAACACCTGTGGTCTAACAGCATCTTCTGCTTCTCATGAACAACCCAGGGAGAAAGCAGGTATGAGTTAATGTCACATCTGTTTCCTGGAGTAAATATGACAGGTAGTGTCATTATATAAATATATAAAAAAAATATTATCAGCAGGTGGTAAGTCTGTTCCTTTGCTCATCGGTCCTTCTTCATCTACATCTGGGAAAATGCTTTCCAGAATCCTGGGGCCATTTTCTGTTCCAGTTGCAAGAGGGCTATGTCAAGAGTTGGAGTATTACAGAAAAATAAATATTTTTCTATCATCTTGTTAGATCAGTTATTTGGCCAGTTGCCCATGTCTCAGCGACAGACTACAGTTTCCTAACTTCTTCAGAACTATTTCAAGTGATATTTACCAAGTGACCACACCACACAGAGACATGTTTTACTTCAAAGGGGCTGACATTCCAGCAAAGTATGACCTTGTCTACTGACACAATACTCTCAAGGGCCCACTAAAATATGTTTTGACTGGTCATGTGGATAGGTTTGACCTCCACTTGAGTGAGTCAGCTATTCAGTGGAGCACGGGATCCAGTCAGGTAGTTAAATCCACACATTGATTGATGCTAAAAACACATCTGCAGAAATTAGTCTGGTAATTCTCAATTACTTTTCGTATGATGCATATTTAGGTTCCCACTTCAGTGCGCAGTTTGCTGCTTTGATTGCATCCAGTGTGCTGAAAGGGAGATTTATTTTCCTAACCTCTCAACTCCCTCCCAGGGTCTCTTTCCTGCAAACGTTGTCCTTCTCGGTTTTGGTCATATCCTAAACGAACTGCTTCCATAACTCGCCAACTGGACTTTCTTGCCTTTAATGAGACATTGGCCATTACTCTGACTGCAGCAGCAGTGTCTCGGGCTGTTGTTACAACATTTGTCTTAGTTGTTTTTCTTTACTACCATCAAACACCTATGGTAAGTTGTATGAGGAATTTTGAAAAAAAGTGGCTATGGTATTCACATTTTGCCTTGACCTGTGCTTCACTTTAAGGTTCGAGCCAACAATTCAGAACTGAGCTTCCTGCTTCTTCCTTCTCTGAATTTTTTTCCTGTGCTCAGTGGTGTTGGCCCTATTATTATTATTATTATTATTATTATTATTAGTAGTAGTAGTAGTAGTATTATATGTATGACATAACTACTATAATATGACTCATTAGACAAATGTGTTTCAAATGATTCCATCCTATACATCCTATTCCATCCCAACACCCAAGCTGTTCTTGATTGAACTGCATTTACCACATATGACCAGCAGATGGACATACTATACCATTTCATAATTGTCTGTGTATTGTATCTCTGACAATTTCCTCCCAGTTGGACTTAGGCGTCACTTCGGTTGTGCAGCTGTCTTACAAATTTCTGTTTCTTCATTTCTGTGAAGTTATTGATTTATAATTTAACTGTTGACTTGAAAACATTGTAGGGTGGTTATGGCTTGGTGCAGGGTTCATGGGGGAAGGGCTTGGTATAGTATGAGTGAGGAGGCTGCCAGACGCCACATCCTGAAACATACTTTGGAGGGCTTTGTATAGTATCTAACTACAGAATGTCTATGCATACATACTCATGCACTTGGCAAGGGGTGCCGTTTGCCGTTTAGCAGTTAGCAGTTTCCATTATTTAACAGGTTTTTCCACATTTAGCACATTTCTGACATTTAGACATTTTTTTTTGTAAAACAATGTATTTATATAATGTATACATTTTAAAAAATGACAATGAGTAAATAATGCTCACATTGACTCACACACTTGCCTCTGCTTCTGCCTGTGGGTTTGACTATGAATTGGAGAGTACTATTAAAATAACATTAGAGTTGTTCCTCCAAATGTAAGAATGACTCATTTTCCATTGGAGTTGAAAGGTTGTGGCCTGTGAGCATAAGAATACGTTTAGAGTAATGTTCAATACAGTCCCCATGCTTTGTGCACAATGGCTGTTCCTTCATCAGACACACTGTATGTACACAACATATGTCTTATCATTGTACATTCTGTTCTTTAAAATATATATATACACACACACACACACACACAAACACACATATATATATATTTTATTTTCTTTAACCCAGTAATAATTTAGTTGAAACATTCCACAGCAAACACATGTGATGAGTGGAGACTTGATTTGCTGCATGATAACTACTAACAAACTGAAAATGGGACTATGTTTGCAGCTACTTGGTAATGGCTCTACTTTCTGTGTTTCCTATCACTCCGCCATGGGCTCTACAAATGCCCTGAGCAACGCTGATGTTGTTCAGAGCAGGAGGGTGGGGTGCTGAACTGTCTCTGAATTGATTTCACCTTACAGGTGGATATCTTCTGCTGTTGCATTCAGAGATATTTCACCTGATATAATTGTCATTGCCAGAATTGTTACATTTGTCTAAATATAGAATCTATTTTGTGGCTGGTTTATATATATTTTAGGTTTTAGTAGACACACTAAATATTGTAGGCGTCTTTAATATCTACATCCATGTCCTGTCTCTCCTGGCTATACAATTTGTGCCAGTTCTCAACCCTCTTGCTGCTCACTGTGGGTATTTTTGGCAAGCAGATGGGGCTCAGTGTGGGGTTGCAAGTGGCTCAAGCTGTGACTTGTCCTCGATGGGGTACACCAAGCAACCAGGGTTTATTCCATGATGGGGATGTAATTATCGGTGGGCTCTTTAGTCTTCATTACAAGCCTCCAGCAATAGACAATGACTTCACTCAGGTGCCACACTACAAACCTTGCACAGGGTAAACCTGCATTGTTTACAGTGAATAGTAGGCATGTATTGTTCATCTGATGTTAATGACCCTGTTGCTTCTCTGCTGTTCTAGTTTAGAACATCTTCCTCTGCAGTATGTTTATGCTATGGTGTTTGCGGTGGAGGAGATCAATCAAAGTCCAACCCTGTTGCCAGGTGTCAAGCTGGGCTACCATATTCGTGATAGCTGTGCTCTACACCCTTGGGCTATGCAGGCAGCATTGTCTCTTGTTAGTGGAGACAGCACGACCTGTAATCCGGCAGTCTCTCTTAATTATTCTAAGGTTGATGGAGAAGAAGAAGATAGTAAAGGTACTAAATGTTGCTTTGCATGTAACACGCTGAAGCACTTTTTGTTTCCAAATGAAAATATATCTAGATTATATTTCATAATATCAGGTGTTCCTTTGATCATTGGCGGGGCTTCATCGAAAACAGCCCAGATGCTCTCCAAAGTCCTGGAACCACTCTCCATACCCTTAGTGAGTGTTTTTAAATTTAACTTTTTAACTTGTTAATATTATTGGTGTTAGAGCATTGTATGTATAAAAATACAAAAAAGGCAAAATGAAAATCTTAGTTAAAAGTAGTTACAATGAGGATGAGACTAATGTTCTGCGTGTGTGTGTGTGTGTGTGTTTCTAACAGATGGGCTACCAGTCCAGCTGCCCATGTCTGAGCGACAGGCAGAAATTTCCAAACTTCTTCAGAACCATCCCCAGTGATATTTACCAAGCCAGGGCCATTGCCCAGCTTGTCATCCGCTTCAACTGGACCTGGATTGGAGCAGTTGTAGCTAACAATGATTATGGCCTTGTAGCAGTAAAGGTAATTATATTTCTTGTAAAGTAAAAAAAAGACATTAAAAACAATGTTGAAAAAAAGTCCTTTCACCTCTATATTAGGTATTCGAGGCAGAGACTCGGGGGGCAGGAGTGTGTTTGGCTTATGTGGAAACTCTGCAAAGGGAAAACATTGTGAATGATGCCAGACGTGCAGCACTTACAATTCAGGCATCAACTGCCAAAGTGATTCTGATCTTTACATGGTATACGGATGTGAGAGAACTGTTTCTGCAACTAGCTGAGAGAAATGTAAGGAACTAAAAATGAAATTGAACCGCAGTAGTATTAAACATTAATTCACACAAATGATCAAAACTAATCTTTTCATTTTGTATGTGACAATAGGTGACTGATAAACAGTTTCTTGCCAGTGAGGCTTGGAGCACCAGCGGTGATCTCCTTCAGAATCCTGTCACCTCTAAAGTAGCCAGTGGTGTTCTCGGTGTGGCTATTCGAAGTTCACCTATACGTGGATTTGAACATTTCATCACAAATTTGAACCCATCTCGTCATTCTAATGACGGGTTCTTGAGAGAATTTTGGGAACAAGAGTTTGGCTGCAGTCCTATGACTACACCGCTTACGGCTACAAATGCCTCTTCATCATTTCATGCCAATATGTCTCTCAAGACAACTATACTGGAACCCTGCAGTGGGACAGAGTCCCTGAGGAGAATGAACAATCACTTCACTGACATCTCCCAGCTCAGAGTGACGTATAACGTGTATCTTGCCGTTTACGCTGCAGCCCACGCTCTTCACAGTCTTCTATCCTGTCCTGACACAGATAACGCTCTTGGAAACAAGAGGTCCACGTGCTCCATTGTCAAACACATTAAACCTAATGAGGTAAACACAAGTGTGACATGCTGATTTTTACTTTACATTTGAATGAAACGTTTGAAATGTACCATTTTTAACACTTTCAGCTGTTGCAGCATTTGAGCAACGTGAACTTTACCACACCACAGGGGGAAATGTTTTATTTTGAAGGAGCTGACATCCCGGCAAAGTATGACCTTGTGAACTGGCAGAAAACACCGGAGGGGCTCTTAAAACTAGTCCTGATTGGTCATGTGGATGAATATGACATACACCTAAATGAATCAATTGTTCAGTGGATGACTGGATCTAATCAGGTTTTTAAAAATGAAAAATGTCCAAACAAAATGACCAGTGAATCAATTTACTCTGATTTACCAGGCATTCTATAACTTGTTTTAGGTTCCCACTTCAGTGTGCAGTGACAACTGCCCCCCAGGTACCCGAATGGCGACCAGGAAAGGGGAACCTCTTTGCTGTTTTGATTGCATTGAATGCTCTGAGGGGGAGATAAGCAGTAAACCTGGTGAGGAAATTCCGTACTGATATTGTCAGACAGCTGAATGTTTTCTCATACATGCTTTTTTCACATTATGCTTGTTTTCTTTGTTGTTTCTCACAGGTTCCCCCAAGTGTGACCGTTGCTCATCTGATTTCTGGTCCAACCCTAATAGAACTGCCTGCATCCCTCGCCAGCTGGACTTCCTTTCCTTCAATGAGACTCTGGGCGTCACCCTGACGACAGTAGCTGTATGTGGGGCCACGGTGACAACAGCTGTGTTTGTGGTTTTTCTTTACCACCGTCAAACACCTGTGGTAAGATCCCATAGACATGCAGATAAAAACAAAGAGTATGCAATCTATCAGCTGAATGTTTAGGACCCTGCTACTACTGTGCAGTGGAGCAGATTAGTGGAAAAAAAAAGTTCAAGTGGTGATACAAACATGAAATTTGGCACATATATTCTTCAAATCCCACTCTTTTCAGAAATACTACTGGCCCCACAAAATTCCAAGATGGTGGGCCCCAAAATGTGTTTTTCCCCTTTATAACTCGAAAAGCATTGATTTCAAGTCTCATGACTGTACAGGTATTAACGTTCAGTACAAAACTAGGTATTGTGGATATTTTTGTAGTCTGTATCGATTACACACCTCAAACTCAATACACCCTTGAACATGATGGCTATGCCATGCTGGCTACCAACATACCGATGTTTCATACTAGAAGTACAAGTCAAATAAAGCATTCGAATACATAGATCAGCTGACACTGAACCCCATGCTGACACACAGCAGTGATGTCGCCAGTGTGCCCTGGTTGTGTGCTGACCATCTTGGAATTTTGCATGGCCAGCGGTATTTTTGATACGAGTAGGATTTGAATGCCATGCTTGTATCACTATTTGAACGATTGTTTCTATATTTGCAATTATCTGCTCAACTACCGCAAATGAGAATGATGTGACTGGTGAGCTGAATGAATTTATGCTAATTTGCTTCTCACTTTTTAATCCTCCCCCTCACTTTTAGGTTCGAGCAAACAATTCAGAACTGAGCTTCCTGCTGCTTCTCTCTCTAAAACTTTGCTTCCTGTGCTCACTGGTGTTCATCGGTCGGCCATCTGTTTGGTCTTGTCGCTTCCAGCAGGCAGCGTTTGGCATCAGTTTTGTTCTTTGTGTGTCCTGCCTCCAAGTTAAGACCATAGTGGTTCTGGCAGTGTTCCGTTCAGCTCAGCCTGGAGCTGAAGCCTTAATGAAGTGGTTTGGCCTAAACCAACAGAGAGGAAGTGTGTGTCTTTTTACATGTATCCAGGTCAGGTCAGGTTGATTTTTTTCCTCTCATGAGATCATTACTCACTACAATATTTTACATACAGTAATCTGGGTTTGTGGATTGTTGCTTTTCTTCCAGATTATCATCTGCATCATTTGGCTGTCCCTAAGTCCACCTCAGCCCCAACCTGACTGGGATATCCCAGGCGTAATGGTCACCCTTGAATGTGCCATGGCCTCTGTGGTTGGCTTCTCTCTGGTTCTGGGTTACATTGGCTTGCTTGCCTGCACGTGCCTCATCTTGGCCTTTCTTGCAAGGAAACTCCCTGACAACTTTAATGAGGCGAAACTGATCACATTCAGCATGCTGATCTTCTGTGCCGTTTGGGTGGCATTTGTTCCAGCTTATATTAGCTCTCCAGGGAAATATGCTGTAGCTGTGGAGATTTTTGCAATTCTCGCATCCAGCTATGGTTTGCTGTTCTGTATCTTTGCTCCAAAGTGTTTTATCATTCTTTTGAGGCCTGAGAAAAACACCAAAAAACACTTAATGGGCAGGTAGGAAAGAAAATACACAAGTACACAACCACTGAAACAATTTGAGTAACAATTTCCCTCTGGGCATTTATTTCCTTCTGTATTGTGTCATATAATATGAAGATTTAACTATTTAACAAAATATCAGCCGCATTCACATAAACACCAGTTTACTCAATGGGGTTTTATAGGTCTTTCCAGCTAATCAATAACAACAAGCAGTAGCTGGTAAACTAACCCACTTACATGTGTGACCAATGCTACAAACAAAATAAAGGCATTTTTGTGAAGTGACTTTTGTGTTTTATTGACAATACAGATCCCTTGAAACTTGATTGACATTTGTCTATGTCATATTGTGTGTGTGTGTTAATGTGTGTGTTACTCATTGTTAGAAACAGTGAGTCACAAAATGAATGAATATATGCAAACAGGTATCACTATATCTAGTGAATACATTCATTGTATCTGTAATTTTTATCATTTGATATTTCGTCCCATGATTGCTTTCTTTGTGTTTCTCTCTGGTCTCAACAGAATTATGTAACATTTGGGTCCAAATAACGCAACCAAGAGGCCAAAACTGGAGGCCAGGATGGCAAATACTTCAACAGCATCTGCATATTTCCCTGGAGAGTTAATGTAAGCAGGGACAAATGACACCCAGACCGCACAGAAGATCAGCATACTGAATGTGATTAATTTGGCCTCATTGAAGTTATCTGGAAGATTTCTTGCCAAAAATGCCAGCATGAAGCTGAGGATTGCCAGTAACCCGATGTAGCCCAGGAGAACAGCAAACCAAATTGTGGAGCCAACGACACATTCATAAATGATCTTGTCAATGTGGTATTGAGTGTTTTTATGAGGAGTTGGTGAGGAGGATACAAGCCAAGCAGTGCAAATTGCTACTTGGAGAGAAGTTAGAATTATAATCGTCCCTCTCTGCTGCACAGCACCAAACCACTTCAATCTGTCTCCACCTCCTGGTTTGGAGGCCTTAAACACAGCCAGTACCACCATAGTTTTTACCAGGATACATGAGACACAAAGAACAAAGCTGATCCCAAATGCTGCATGTCTCAGCTGGCAAGTCCATAATCTGGGACGACCAATGAACAGCAGTGAACACAGGAAGCACAGTTTGAGGGATACTAAGAGCAGGAAACTGAGCTCTGAATTGTTGGCGCGCACCACTGGTGTACTTCGATGATGAGTGAATATTCCAAGAACAACAGCACTGATAAATGTGCCCAACAATGAGACAGCTGTCAAGCTTATACCCAGAGGTTCATGATAGGAGAGAAACTCTGTTTTCTTAGGAACACATCTGTCACGCTGGGCGTTGGACCAGAAATCTGCTGGACAACTATTGCACTCCATGGAGTCTGTGGAAAAAGAGGGGGATACATAAATACACTAACGTAATTTATTTCACTTGGAGAAAAATGTGTGTAAATCCTGCAAAGGGATTTTGTCTAGTCATTTGAAAGGCTGCAATTTGTTGTATTCTAAGTAATTGCAAGGAAGTAGTTGTTATACCACATTAGTACTTCAGTGCCAATGAATCATGCCTCCTTCAATTAAATCACAACCTGTTGTATTGCTGATCTTTCCCTCAGAACAAAGGATGCAGTCAAAACAGCACTCTGGTTCACTCTTCTTTCTGGCCATACGAGTACCTGGCGGACAGCTCGCGCTGCACACAGACCGGGGAGGCTTTAGAGAGAGATCTATGTTATTCTTCACATAAGAATGGTGTAATGCAAGGCCAAAACAGAAAGATGACCTTTTTGGACGCAAAGTTCCAGAAGATTTTCTCTTCATCGATGGTGAGTTCTTCACCTTTAAATGCTGATACTTTGACAACTCCGATGGTTTGCACTTTTGTTTGTCCATCAGGGAGCCACTGCCAGTTCATGACATCATATATTGGTAAAGCATCACCATTCTCATCAAATGACACTTGGTCACCAAATGATGTAGTGAAGTTGACGTTTTGCAAATAAAATAAAAGCTATGAAAGTGCCAGGGAAGATAAGTACAGTTCTTTATCAATCAACCTGTTTCATCTGCAATATGTCAACAAAAGAATTTAATCTGAATCATTTTATCAGACTTCCATGTACATTACAGACACACGCACTCCACATTTTTTAAACGTGTTCTTTCAGAGGTGTAAAGGTTAAGAAATCATACCTGCCAGGGCTCCAGTCTCTGCAAACTGGCACAGCTTTGTCCGCTAAAGGGCCCTTTCCCAGGCACACACTTCAGCATGTCATCAAGTGCATGCGCCAGAGCGTACACAGCCTTGTACACATTGTACTCAGGCCTGAGTTCTGACACATCAAGCAGCTCAGTCTCCACATTTTCTAGACGTTCCTGTCCAGTGCAAAGTGCTCCTCCATCATTTATCCAACCTGCTGGAGGTGGCTCAAATCTGCATTTGAACGTGTGCTCCCAAAACTGCCTCTCCTGTGAAAAGACGAAAAACATTATGGAAATGATACCATTTATTTTAAGAGTACATGTCATAGTTTAGTAGTTTACCATGTTATTTATATATTTGTTACGATAATTCGGTTCAGGGTGTATGTTTAGTAAGTAGTCACGAAAGCCTGGTATTTCTCCTTGACGGATAGCAATCCCCAATGTTCCACCCAGGTACGGCATAAGGCGGGGGGTCTGAAGCACAGTCGTTGCTGTCCAGGCTTCACTGGAAATCCACTGACGGCCTCTCACATTCTGACTTACCACCTTTTAACAGAAAGAAAAGAAGAAGGTGATTACATGTTGTATATGCATTGTATATATGCTTGCTATGCCAAAGTATGTATTTTAATACTTATTTCATGTTGTATATTCTTTAATAAATATATATACATATACCTCATCCATAAGGTAAATCATGTGACTCTCATGTGCAAACACAATGACAACACGAGCTGTGGATCTTTTTACTGTATCCACAATCCTGTAAAGTGCAGCACGGTCATTGCCCCATGGTAAAACCAGCGAGTAGGCCAGACAACCCCCGCCAGACTGAGCCAGGTCAGATTGAAGGGATCGGGCGACATGAAGTCCATAGTCGTCATCACTGACCAGAAGACCAACCCAGGTCCAGCCAAAATGTTTTAAAATTTGAATCATAGCACGCACCTACATGAATATGGAAAAGTAAAACACATGTTCCATCACAGACACATTTATAATGTAGATTAAAATAAGGAAGTTAAGGTCATTGCCAACAAGAGTGCTCACTTCATGTGAAATAGTTTGTCATGCGAGTGAAATATTTTAGATTTCTACTTGAATTTACCTGGAAAGTATCACTCGGGATCGTTCTAAAGAAGGATGGAAATCGTTGGCGATTACTCAGACAGGGACACGTTGAGAAGTAACTCACCTGTGAGATATTGAGTCACAGAGTCAAGAGTTTTGTGTTCCTTACAGGGTAATAAATCAATGGCAAGTGGGTGAAACTGAACACTTACAATTGGTATTTTGTATAAACTTACTACACTTGACATGGCAATCGTAAATGTGGAGTAGGAATCTCCAACAATGCCCAAGACTGGAGGAGCGCCCTCACAGGTCTGGTTGAATGTGATCTGATCCTCTTCACCACTGGCCAGTGACATTGCAGAACGAAATGCAATTCCAAGTGTGGCACAGTTGTCATACAGACTGTATCCCAGAGTCACATTAGGTAGGAGATTGGAGTTTCTGTTGATCTCATTAATAGTAAACGCCATCGTCTGAGCATGTCTGAACCCTAGAACATCAAAACTAACAAAATAAATGGGGGCATTAAAATATATATATATAGTAAATGTTATATATTTTATTATATATTTTCTTTATGTAAGAACTATACAATCAACCACTCTTACACACAATGATATATAAAATAAAATGATGATTGTATGATTTTTTTGATTTTTTAAATGTGCCTCATTTGTGAAACTTACCCTTGGCAGCTGGGCTGACTTGGCTCTGATGTGTATGTCAGCTCAGGGTAGGCAAAGGAGTAATGGACTTCAAACAGCCCACCAAGAACCACATCTCCAGTCTTCTGCAGTCCATTAAGATAAAACCTTTTCCATAACTCACAGGATGAGGAGACAGCAGGAGAGATCGGCTGTAAGAAAGAGAACAGTATCAGGACATATGAGAAAGTATCAGCAAACATCGCCATAAGTCCAGTGCTGTCCTGCCTTCACTCCTTTTCAAACCTTCTGCGTAGTCCCTTCATCTTATACACAGGTTGACGTCATCCCTTCCATCAATTTGTATCAGGGTTTGTTTCACACCAATAGTGGCAGGCGATGTCAACACAGGGTGTGAATCCTATGAGGGAACAACCATGGGTGAAAAATATTATTATTCAAATTATTCAGTTGGAACAAACAGCTCAGTGACTGCACAATCTATTTCAGTGAACTATTTGTGAACCTTTTTTTTGTGGCAAAAATCTTGCGAGGATAATTGAAAGATGAGAGAAAAATGTATCCATAAAAATTTTACTGACGAATTTTACTCCACCAGCTTTTACTATACCACAGTTTGGTACTGTGTGTTACAGTCAGCAGGAACAGTCTGTCATCAAGCATTGTGTGAGCAACACATCAAGCCTTCTGAAAACCTGGTTGAGAGGAGTGAGGCCTGATGTTGTTCTCAGTATGAGAGCATAACTGAAGGATTCTGGTCAGCTTTTTAAGATGGGATTGAACAAAACTACCCAGTCAGTGATCCCAAGACAACACTTAGATCCACCACATGTTCTCTTAAGGAGCTCTACTTGTGATCATACCACAAAAAGAACATTTTTTTTTTGATTATTTCTATGGGGTTTATTTCCTATTGCCGGCTGTGAATGTTGCACTATTCAATTCACTGTGTCTCTCACTAAATGTGGCTAGTCGCTACCCAAAGAGCTACCTTTGCTTTGTGACCATCTGTTTGTGGTCATTTTACTTGTACTTGTATCTCTCAACGAGCCTAGATCAAAGCCAGCCACTATAAGTCCAGTAGTGGTGACGTGGGGGTTACATTAGCAGAACCCTCCACTACTCAGCTCAGAAGTGAAGAAGCAAACTACAAGTCCAGTTGCCTACAAATTAACGCAGCAAGATCCAATCGCAGTTGTTGCTGTCTGCAGAGGTCTGTGAAGCCACAACACAGTCACATTCCTTGATGGGGGCACATCAGGCTTGGCCATATTCTACGCCATGGGTGTGGGGTCCATTTGAAGCAGAAGCGTCAAATCAGTTGCAGTCGGTCAGTGTTACGTACAGTATTCTTGGTGTTAATAAAGTCTCCTTAGATTATGAAAGGTTGTCAATATTTTTCCAGTAAGTAAAACCGAAGACAATTTTGTTCACCACATACGAGGCTGGATTAGGCAGTTGCCAATGCTCGGGCCTTAAAAACGTAGAGGCCTCAAATCTTTGGGTCACGCTGCGGCCCAAGACTTCAACCATCTCTGTGAAGGTTCTCAGTCATCCAGGTCATGGTATCTTGCTTCTGGTTTACAAGTAAACCAGAAGTCCAGTTGCCTACAATTTAACCAGCAAGACTTCATCCATCATTCCTCTTTATTTATTCAACTGTCTCTTTAACACACCACTGCGCCGGGTTTTGTTCAGTCTGATTTTCACTACAGCACCCATATTTTAACTCACTGACTCTACTCATCCCCTTCTTGTAGACATCATTGTAAATGATGCTATGAATATATATTTCAAACTTACTTCTGTTCATATTTAATCCTTTTTCCTGATGTTGGCCGCTAGGCGGAGACTGCAGTGCGTGCAAATTAAGGAAGTAGAGCAGAGAGAAACGAGCAAGAGAGACATGAGCAGGAGAGAGAACAGAGAGAGCGTACCGGTACACTAATTCTCACTAAGTCACACACGGTAAATAACTTTCTTTATGTTATTACCTTTGCTTGATTTAGAGGTGTATTGTGAATAGAGTAACAGATTACAGGACTAACATTTGATCTATTTAAGTCTTTTAAGTTGAGAAAGTAATGTCAATTAAAGGCAACTGTTGAAATGTAATCTGAATGAGTTACATGTATATGAATGATTGAAAATTTGCTGTCTTGTCATGACAAATATTCATTTAGATTATCCATCTTTCCATTTTAGTTATCACGGTGTTCATACGTTGTCAAGATAAATAAATGTACTTTATTACATCAGTAAGAAGCGTGGATTCAGTGATTGACCAGGAAGTAGTTACAATCATCAATGTGATTCCTTTCCAATCCAGTCGTTCAGGTGCAAACCCAGTTATGTAGTTGTCACAATGTCCACATCCTCACCCATGATGGTGTAATACACCTTAGTATAGGATGCCACCACATTTCTTTATCCGGTAAGGTCCGGTGTTAGAGCTGAGAACCCACACTTACTACATTTATATAAAAATATGTTTTATTTCAACATCATTTCAGAAGACAACAGCACATTCAGTGCAGGCCAAGAGGAAACTGGCCAACCATATCAAACACCCATAGGTGTTTATAGGTTTATAGGTGTTTAAATAAGAGGTTCCACCAACCACAGAAACCTGTCAGAGGCCTATCTGAAGGGTAGTCAGTGATCCAGGATACAGTGGACATGCCGCATCCATCTGAAGAAGCGTCTCACTCAGTAAGAAGGACTGGATGGTATAAAGGCACTAGAGGAGTCAAAGAACATGACTCTCACAGTGCCTCCATTACTCTCAAGGTTAGAGTGAACATGCTGCAGCAGATAGACAACAGCCTCAACCAAATCTACATGAGGCTGATGCGCAAACTGGAGTGGGTCGAGCGGTTGCAAACCAACAGTGGTGTCAACTGGGACAGAACCAGTCTCTCAAGTATCTTCATGACATGTGACATGGCTAATCTGTGTTACTGTCCCTGAATGTGGCAGCCAGGCAGCAGCAGTAGAGTATATGTCACAAATTGGAGAATATCATCAGATGATAATATCAGAACAAAAAAAAACATATATACACAGTATATATACTGTATATATACAGTGTACCATAGAAAGAAATGTTATTATATCAACTGTTACATCACCTTGCTTTCCTTAACATCCTACTGTACAAAGCAGTAAACTGGTTAGTTAAAATGACAAACTAATGCAATATAGCAGAGAAATCAATAGACCTTTATTCAGGTTTTTCCCATAACATGCCTCTTGGTATTTTTTTGTGGCTTTATTAGTATTATGTAACATTTAGGTGCAAAAATACAAATTAATAAACCAAATGCTGAAGACAATATTGCAAATGTCTCCACAGCAACAGTGAATTTTCCAGGAGAGCTGACATACGCTGGGATGAAGGTGATCCAGACTGCACAGAATATCAGCATGCTAAATGTGATAAATTTGGCTTCATTAAAGTTATCAGGCAACTTTCTTGCCAGAAAGGCCAAGACTAAACATATTATTGACAGAAGACCAATATAACCCAGTACTGCGTAAAAAGCCGCTTCAGATCCAGTGTTACATTCTAAGATGATCTTCTTATTGCTGTATCTTAAAACCATGTCTGCAAATGGTGGCTTTAACTTCAGCCACAGAACACATATTACTATCTGAATCAAAGTGCATGAGCAAACTATGATCCGTTGCTGCGGGGGACCAAATATTCCTGCAACTTTGCTGGTTGGAAAAGAGGCTTTGAAAGCTGTTACGACAACAATTGTTTTTCCCAGGACACAGGAAATACACAATGCAAATGTCACTCCAAAAGCTGTGTGCCGCAGCATACAAGTCCAGACTGTGGGTCTGCCGATGAATGTGAGGGGACAGAGAAAACACAAAAAGAGAGAGAACAACAAAAAACAGCTCAGCTCAGAGTTGCTGGCCTTTATTACAGGGGTTTCTCTGTAGCAGACAAAGATGACCATTGTGGCCAGTGACAGAGAGGCTCCAAGCACAGAGACAGCAGTGATAGCTATTCCCAGCGGCTCATCATATGTCAGGAACTCAATTGTTTTAGGAACGCACTCATCTTTCCTCTCATTGGACCAGTATTCCTGTGGACAGGGTGTGCAGTCTGCTGCACCTGTT
>CAAKHB010004683.1:5797-17926 GCA_901007665.1 Aeoliscus strigatus
TTTGACAGCTTATGAGACAACTTCATCATAAAATAAATTGTATGTGTGTGTGTGTGTGTGTGTGTGTGTGTGTGTGTGTGTGTGTGTGTGTGTGTGTGTGTGTGTGTGTGTGTGTGTGTGTGTGTGTGTGTGTGTTCATTGTGCAGTAAAGCACAATTGTGTAACCCGATGCATCATTAAGGTGGCTGGGTCAAATTGACAAGGCCGTTCTGCACTTGTGCTGGCCAGAAGTGGCCTACATGTACAATACCAGCTATCTTAAATATTTAACATCCATTTATGGTACAGTTTAGGTGCTTTTTGGTTAGCTGGCCACACTTTGGAACACTAGAGTAGGGTACCAACATTCCACACTTGAGGGCCAAATAAAATTGTCTCATGTGTGCTATGACCAATTATTCTATTATTCTATCTGGGGCTCTTTCATTATTTTGTCTCGCAAACTTTCATTTTCATAACCCCTGCTGACTGATTTTCCAGTTTTCTCAAGTCAAAAAAGCAAAGAAAGTAAACCCAAACCATAGTCAATTCCCAACTGACCAAAATATTTGTACATTCAGTGCAACAACTGCATCAGTCATATGATATGACCGTCCAAGGGATGACTGGTGATCAAAACCACAAAGAAAAAAAAAAGAAAAAGGAAAAAGAAAAAAGACAGACTGAGTGGACGTGAACAAATTCAGGAAGCTGGTCTGCCTCCTTCAGTGAAAACCATAGGTGGGTGGAATGAAAGAATACGCTAAAGTTGGTATGAAACCTAGACTAAAAGGGTGGTCTAACACAGCAATCTGGCAAATTAAATGGGCATATACACTCAAAGTTTTACAACATACCACAACCACACACTGAACTTTGTAGTACAGCTGCCAAATCCCTATTTCTCTTCTTTGTCCCTGATGATATTTTACTCTGCTGCGTCAGGAGATATCTGTCTTTGCTGGCAGGATGTTGATTGGCAGGTTAACTTTAACTGCCCCTGAGGGCAGTGTAAATGGCAATAAACGAGACATTTCAGGAAGTGTGAAGATAATCACGTCTGTGTATCTTAAGGCCTGTCCAGAGCAAAGATTCCAGGTGCAAGTGAATGGTTGCGGTGGTCTGAACAGTCCCGTTGCACCTTGCAGGGGTTGCAGTGGTTCCAGATCGTCTCAAACATTTGGACCAATCAGTTGCAAGCGTGGGCAGGTGTGTCTGTGGCTGTGTGACATATACAGCCATAACAAACATGTCTACCGTCTGTGGATTCGCTGATACATCTTTTTAAAGAGCAATGGTGTCTTTACAACAGAAGCTGAAAATGCTGGTCTAACAAAATCACAGAGTGCTCCGGTTTGTTGTGATTCTGCTTTATGGCATGTGGAAACGCAACTTGTTGCTGTGGAAACAGTGGATCTGAAGTTGCAATAATCGGTCACAGTTATTTGCCTCGGTGTGAACTGTACTGCTGCGGGACTGTTCTGTTGTAAGGGGATACATGTAGTTGCAAGTTTCAGGTTGTTGCACCTGGTATCTTTGGTCTGGACCGGACTTTAGGCTGTGTTTGCTTTGGTCCAAATCATTTTATTGGTTTGCAACATTGTATGATTTTTGACTGTTCTCTGTACCTTGGCTTTCACACAGTAAAATTCAAGTACACTAAAATGCATCACGTCATATCTATGCTACAATGTTCAGATTCAGTGTCTGGGAACAAAAAGAAAAAAGAAAAAAGAAAAAAACAGGATTGTCCTGTGCCAGTGAGTGTCAACTTCCTGTTTGTTTCTGTGATGTTGTTGGCTGCCTACATGGTCATATGACCAAATGTCTGTAAGGTGCTGTTTGACTGCTCCACTTTTGTCCACAAATAATCTTAGTACTGTTTGCTTATAGTTTTTATCATGCGAATAAATTCTGCCCAAAGTTTTAGTTGTGTTTTCTTACCCCCAGTACCTCACCATTGTTTACCAGATGATTTGGACCAAGACCACGCCATCTTGTATTGCTGCAGCATTAAAACTCCACTTTTGTGCAAAGAGGCAGCTGTGATAGTGCATTATGCAATGGGATTGGCAAAATCTGTTTTGATTTATTTTATCACAGGTTATTATTCATTTAGCATTTATCTATTTTTTATATCATTTATCAGTGACAGTGGATTCAATTGTCTCTTAACAAAGGCTCTTTTCATTTAAAAGCTGTAAAATTCAGTACAAGCTAGTGCCAGTAAATCTGGATTTTTTAAAATTTTATTTAGATAAGCACACGTATATATTATATATTTTCATACTTCATGCACATTTTAATACTTATTTAGCTTTAATACCTCAAACACTACCTGTACAGTTATCTAATTATTTTAGCAAACTTCTTTATTTTCTTTTTTCCATTTTTTTCCCACTTTTTTCCACAACTGCACTACATAAACTCCCCTGGTAGCATAATATTATCTGAAATACATTCATTTAATTATATTCAGAATATCACACCTGGAGGTAAACTTCCTGTGCCCTGCCTCCAAGACGTTATCCTGTTATCTTTCTATGCAAACAAACCATATCGTTAAGCCCCGAAATTGTATAAAAGGTCATGAAAATATTATACAAGTGTTATACATAGATGAGCAGTCTTTAGCACTGTTGACTCTAAGCAAATAGGTTCTGTATGTTCTCATTTGTCTGTATGGGTTTCCTTAACCAGACCAAAACAATGTAGCCGGGCTAATTAGAGACTATAAGTCGTCTGTTGGTGTGACTGTGTGTGAGTATTGTTGTCTGTCTCTGTATGTCAGGATCTGGATTGAATGTGCCATCCCATATTTATGGAGCCTCTCGCCCGGAGTCAGCTCCACGCAATCCTGCAAGGATAAGCGGTAGGATGGACCATGCATTTTCTGTGGAACAAATATAAAAATAGAAGTAGTCTAACCACAATGTTGTTTTTTCTTTTAATTTCAACAGACAAACATCAATTAAACACCTATGCGTTTTTTAAACACCATTTTATCCACCAATTGTTTTTTATCAGTAATGAACAAACTTTTTGTTTTTTAACTTTTTTTTTTTTTTAACTTTAAGGAAAACGTTCCTCCTGTCCCCAGTCTCCCCCACAGTGCGGCAGCTAAATATGTAGCTTGTATTCTCCGTGCCTAAACTTTATTATAAAATCTGTTTGCACTACTCTCTGTGGTCAGGAAACATATTTCACGTCTGAAATCTCAATGTGGAAGCAGCAGTCTGAGAGTCGGCACCGTGAGGGCAGTCCACCTTAAAGCAAAGCTTTGGGACTTGATGTACACATTTCCTGAAAACGCCCCGTGCAGGTGAAAAAAAAAGGAAAACCAAAGTGAGTGACAATAACAACGAGTCTGCGCTGTGAAACCCTAGAAGAAGGAGACGAAGAAGACGAACAAGAAGAAGAAGAAGAAGAAGTGGGTTGTACATAAATGCCGAGCTTTTGTAATATTTACTTTCCGCCTCCCACGCAAAACCCGCAGCGTTCAGCGGACCAAGGTCAGCGCTGTTGGCCGACAACGGAGTCTGTCAACGCGCCGTCAACCCTCTGTGGACCCCTCTGTGGATATATATATACCTATATACATTTTGTAACCTTTTTGATGTTGGATCTACTTTCTGACTAGACGACCGACTGTCACCGCGCGGGTGAAGGAAGGCTCCTTTTAGTGATCGTGAAGCGAAGTGACACCATGTTGGGGAACTCGGGAACTTACGCCAACAAGAAGAGGAAGAAACCCGTCCTCAAACAGTAGGTTGAAAACAACGTTACGTGCCTTCTTCTGCAAGTGTGGCAGACATTTTGAGGCTATTAATAACACCAGCGCGGAGAACAAACAATAAGCACTTGTCTAAAATGCCCGTACGAGTGTTTAAATATGATTTAGTGTTCATTAGTGTGACTTTACAGTAAATGCATTCTGCGAAGTGGGACCTAGCTTGCTAAGGTTGACTTCTTCGCTCCGCAAACTTTGGCAACTCATGTCGACAAAACGTATTCGCAAATACATGTGGAAAATATCGGGTAATAATAACTTCAAGTGTGTACACGAGTGTTAGTTTCGGGGACTTTAGCGCTCTACTTTCTTGGGACTACCTTAAGGAAGTCTAGCGCGGATCTGGCACGGCTATCGAGCCCTCGCGCATTAATCACAATCAAGTCGGAGAGTCGGCTGCTGCTCTCACGCGATGCTCCGAGGAGGGCGGGGGGAGGAGGGGGGGTGCTCGCGGGCCCACAGTCTGTTATTGTAATCTGATACTGCCTCGCACTTCATGTTTTTCGGGCTCTCTGCCTATACTCTCTCTCTTTCTCTCCCTCTGTGTCGTCCATTTTTCTTCTTTCTTTTCCCCAGTTTCGAAAAGACGAGGTCTAGACACCAGTAGAACCCCCAAGTCTTTCATACCAGACGTCCTAGTCACGTTGCAAGTAAACCGGAGCTACTCGATTTATGAAGAAGGAAAGTTCACGTTTTTGACAAACACAGACGTCATCTGATTCTTTTTTTTTTTTTTTTCCAAATCTGAATCATAGAAATCTCACTCCTCTAACTTCAGTGGAAAAAAACCGACAGCGTTTCAAACATCTGAGCAACATGTCTACGTAACAATATAACTGTTGTAACGCTGCCTAACTTTTTACCTGTCTGTCGTATCATTTTCATTTGTTATACATTTAACTGACTGGAGTCCACGTCATTTGAGTCAAAGCGTCTTCTTCAAGTTGCTTCATTTTTACTCCACCAATGACAATTTCCACTCAACTTAAGCCATCAACACAATTGGACAGTGTACAGGTTTAGTACAATAAGATGAGTGACATGAACTGATGCCATTGAGTAATACCATAAATGGGAATCGTGTCAGTGTCTTGACACGATCTATTATCTATTATCTCATCTATTTTGAACTCCTACGAGAGTGAGACAGAGTAAAAAAAAAAAGGACACAAAATGCAGATTTAGAGATTTTCTTTTTCCTGGAAAAGTCAAAAACACGACTGCACTCCATGATGGATTACAAAGCACATGGAAGTAGTGTGATTAGAGTTTTTAAATGAAGCCCCCCACCACCTGTGACACCAGGGGGCTACAAGTTTTAAGCATATTTTCTCAATCATCACAACACTATATTAAAATGAGTACGGCGGCCAGGGTGATCATGAGATGAAATTGTCCTGTCGTTTTTCATATTGACTATTCCAATTAACAGCTGTGTGTCCTCACATAGAAGTTGAAAGGGTTCCTTCAGTGTTTAGTCTCTGCTGTGTTAGGGCTGAACAATTGAAATGGGAATTTCAAATAACTTGACTGGTCAGTTGTGAGTATAATGATTTTAACCTGTAGCTACGCTAACAGGATATCTTATTGGGCTAGCTAACAGACATTGTCTAATGTAGGAATGTTGCAGTTTGTCTGAGTATGACTGATTCAACATCCATTAAGTGTAATTCCAAAATTCACATGTGTGGTGTTAAAGCTGTAATTTCTCTAATGAACTCTAATTTGTATTTAGATTAGTGATAGACTGATTAATTGGGACATTCATTTGTGTTTTGTGTGTCTCACTGAGAGAAGAGCATTTTAAATGATTCATGCAAAAATCATGTATATTTGGAAAGCCGTATCACGCTTGAACAGCTTGCCTCAATTACTCTTTGTTTTTCACAAGTCCCTGTTTTCCCCGAATCTTCACAATGTAGCTGGCGATGCAAAGTTAGCGTGAATCATGGAACTGAAATGATCACACTGTTGGGAAATTGGCCAGGTGGACTTAAATTGGAATTATCTTTTGTTTGCTTTGCTTCCGTGCAAGTTGAGTCCATTTCTTAATCCTGCACCCATCAATGTGATTATATAAACAATGAAACAAATAGCTCTGATGTGTAAAGGTCTGTGTGCAGTGACAAACCACAGACAATTACTACTACCCAACTTCACCTTGTTTGAGATCTTTTGTGTCCTTCAGCCAATTCTATTATTTTTTCTGGCCTCCACATTGTTCATTCTAATTTCCAGATGAAGCAGGTTTTCAGCACAAACAGCTCAGATACATTTTACGTTGTTTGTCCAGTAGTAAAGGCTTGACAAAAGTTCAGTATGAATGAACTGAACTCATTTGATTAAAATTGACTGCCATGTACACAGTTACACACTTATACAACTCAATTACCTCTACAACATCAAAAAACATGAAAATTAGAATTAGAACTATGTTATATATAATCTACACTTATAATGCATTTTAGATTGAATAATGTTACAGTAAGCAATACTGTCCAAACTATTATACTGTACTTCCTCTGCAGTGTATACTCTTGTTAGTACTCTGGTCAGTTGCATTCATGTAGTTCCTTGTGTAAATCCCAAAAATGAGACCGTGTCGTTTGTGGACGTTTGTGTTACCAAAGAAGTGGGCTTGTGCAGTGGTTTCCTGGATGGCCAGCTGGGCTCAGCTGCACAAAGGCACTATTGAGCCTAGTTGTAAAAGGTTGTGGTCAGTACATAGACGCATTCCTCTGCAGGTCTGGTAATCCAGATTCTCCGTGTTATTACCCAAATACATTCAGTGTATGTCGCTGGTCTACTTGGCCATCAGAACTTTTTTTTATGTGAGCTGTTTAGCAATAGAAATCCCAAAATCTCCATGAATGTTTATAATAGAACTCTCATGTATGAATCTTTTTTCCCTTGGCCAATGCTACAACCATCCAACACGTTTGGTGAAAAGTTATCCATTAGTTTTTGCTGCTGATAGATACACTCAAGCACCAGCAAAAACACAAGTTCCTTGGCAAAGATACAGTGAAACCTCACAGTGATTTGAAAAACACAACTAAATGAACAACGTGATCTGTATTGATAGACGATGCTAGTGTGAAGCGTTTTTACTTCTGCAGTGGTCTTGTACGTTGGATTTGCGGCGCTGCGTTTAGGTTTTTCCAGTTATCAGTTTTGTTCTTTGTCCACTTCAAGCAATAGTGACTGAATGTGAGCAGATCTTGTTACCACCACTCCAAAAGGCTGTCACAAATTTCAGCTCACTTTTCCATTGACAAATTTCCTGTAGTGCTGTAGCATTTTTCTGCTGATGTAGGCCTCAACTAACTCCTGGTGTTAAGGGGCGCACACCTAATGCCTTGGGTCCACTCTGATGAGTTAGCACGAATGCAACATTTATTTTACTTGTTTTTGATCAGTAATTTATCTCACTCTTCCAACTATTGAATACGCTAATCTAGAATGTAAAAAGTCACATATAATGTTTAAGTAGTCATTAGTTTAGATGGACATATTAACAAGTGACAAAACGTGTTCTCTCCAATCACAGTATTTGAAAACAATGAACTGGGAGCCCTGCTGAGGTATCAATGGATTAATTGATTAATTACTTTATATTAGTATCCAATCCCGCCAACAAAGGGTAGAGTGTGCGCGTGTGTGTGTTTGTGTTGTTGTAGTGTGATAACTGAGTTTATTTTAGACAACACTGCTTTTATTAATATGAAGGATCATATGCATTACCAATGAAAATATTGTTGCTGACAGTAATCTACTTGGATTGTGCAAAACACACATACGCGCACATACTTCAGAGAACATACTTATGGACCATTAATATCCTGGAGACGAAAGTTAGGTTCAGGGTTAATCCTACCTAAACCTTTACTCAAAATGGAATCATTTACCTTTTATATATATATATTACTATCAGGTTTTGAAATGAATGCACTATGAATGCAGCTTGATTGATAGAGGTCGACTTATTATTTAGTTAGTCACTTACCCACTACTGACTGATCATACAATGCTGAGGTGAATTTCCTGTGACTTTTTTTGGGAGATAAATAATCTCTCTGTCTATCTTAGGTCACTTTTATAGTAAAGCCCTATTTGTAACACATCAGTGTCAGGAGGCTCATAAATCTTTTCATCTTGTGGCTCAGCTCTGAAAGATGCAATACTTTCCTTTTTATAAACACTTAACAGCATGTTATATAATTACATAATGTGCACGTTATGGCCTTTGATTGTCCGCTTAGCACCACCAAGTCTCATTGTAGCCAAAGGTGTCCTCACACACTCTCACACCTGTCTTTTATGAGCCTTCAAAGAATTTTCCTACCAGCCCCAGGAACATCCAGACACATAAAATCTAACTTAACAATATAGCCTCTTATTCACCCATTGATTGTGTCATTAACCATCGCCATGATAGGTGCCAACCAGCTCACACTTGAACACTTTCTCTGGAGTAGCAGCAATAACCTTCCTATTATTTGACAGCCAGTCTTCCTCCTGAGCAGTGCTGCTTTGTTTTTTTTTGTTTTTTCTCACAATAAGGGAGGTGACTCCGTAATGTGATTATGTAAACAAATGAATGTCCCCACAGCACAATGAATACCTGCTACACAGGCAGACGTGCTGATAAGAGGTGTGCCCCAGTGACTCGTGTAACAAACACCCTTTTGTTCTTTTCGCTTTTGTTTCATTTCAAAAATGAGGAAACATCGGCTAAGTGCATTCTATTTTTCATCATCTGACATTCCTGTAAAGATGGTGGTTAAAATCTGTGTGCACGAAAGAACGTCGTGTGTACGTCTACATCTGAGTAGAGCAGTATAATTAGAATAATCGGTAAAATGTGTCCCCAGACTCACAGTTAACACAAAGTCACTAAGTGTTTTGAAAAATTAGTGTTTTTCAAATCAGTCTGATTTTCTTCGTGTTAGCATTAGCAAAACACATGCACTTCGTTTGCTTTGTTAGGAGTTGCAGCATGCTTGTTGTAAAGTTATTTATATCCGTAAATCAAATTTAAAAATTGTATTTTTTTTGTATGGCTAAAGTTACATTTTCATCAGTGTCAGAAAATTGATGCACACTATTAATGTCCTATTAATAGTTTTATTAGAAATGGTAGGGGAAAGCTCTGCTGTGCTGCAGCTGGTGCATTAATAAATTGATTATAATTCTGTTAACGTAGGTAAACTAGCATTTGCTGGGCCACCGCTGCTCAACAATGCAGTGTACATGCTACATCTCTAGTTATTGCTAGCTATAAAGTAGTCGTCAGCCACGGCCACACGTTTCTTGACTGCACACTTGCTAAAACAAAGACGTTGGCTACTTTTGTCAAACATTCAGTTTAAACACTTTGACTATACATTGAAAAGGCATGGCAAAACACGAGTGGAAATATTTGCCTCATTCACAACTGAAATGTGTAATAATGAGTTTTTAATCACTATTTACACAACACAGGCCTGCGGGGTAGAGAGGCTGAGATGGAGCTCTAGACCCACAACCCAAGGTTGTTTCTGGTGGGCAGGGAAGTTGGTGGCCTTGGACTGGGGCTCATGGCTTTTGCTCACTTCTAGTTGAAAAGATGTATGTTCTAGACACTACTACACTATTCCAGACAGTACTGAGAGAAAACTATGGAACAGAATTTAAAATATGCTGCTTGACACAAGCAGGGTTTCCTGTTGTACTACACTGGAAAGAGATTTCAACTACAACAGCCCCCGAACCACTTTTACATTTTTATTTAATCAACGGAAACTTGCTGACATACACCTGTAAGTTGAACCATACAACCACGGTATGATCTGTCGGCGGTGAATTTGATCCACAGAGTAATTTTTTTGATCTTGCAGATGCTTGGACAGCCTGAGGCAGACAAGTGTGTCATTGTATTTACAGCAAAACAGATCCTAAAAGCCTATTTAGTGACGGATGGGGAAACAAAATTGAGCATCATCAACCACTCTCTCTGTAAATTTACTGATTCACAAAGAATCCACAGCCTTGTTAGGAGGATACTAAGACTGACCACTGCTCCTAGTCTGCTGCCAGTGTTTGTGCTTCCTTGTCAATCAGATTTGAGTGCAAGTGTTGACATGGAAACTGTTATTGCTGCAAGAGAAACACTGAACTATTATTGTTACGAAAGAATAACTGGCACTGGGTTTTGGATAATGTGCACTACATTCTCAGCATATCAACATACATCCAAAGGTTTGTGACTGAATAGCACCCATTGAACAATGGGTCCGTGGGGCTCCTAGGGTACGGGATTTAAGGTGTTTTTTTATTGTGACTGTCTTCGTCTTTTTACTTTTGTCCTACTCTTGTCTGTTGTTAAAATGAAATACAAATACAAACATACTTCCAAACACAATGCTTGCAGTAGTGGATGGCGATGTCACTTCCTGAGAACTCTGACGGTTAAAGGCACGTGACCTAAAAACCTCATGTCATTGATATTGTTTTGGAAGAAAAACTTTGGCACTATGGGATACATAGAGTATGTTGATGTGGGGTCCAGTGTTTTCATGTCCAGTCCTTTGACAAACATAAATATCTTGTATTTTGATCTTTATTTTGTTGGCCTTTGCCAGCATTCCTGTTGCTCATGGTTCTTTTGACTCATCTAAACCGCAGTGTTTATTGGCAACAGTTAGTTTTTCGGCTGTGTGAAGCTTTGCTGCGATTTATTTTTGGCTCATGTTTACATTGTGTGCATCATACTGCACGCCACAGCAGATGTTTTGCTCCATGGGAGAAGGCTACTAGTCTAAACTGAATCCGGCTTCTCCACAGCTTCAGCCATGTTACTCAATAACACTGATTTTCTCATTGCCACACAGAAAAAAGGTTCCTGACAGCAATGAAGGTGTTAAATCCAACCCTTCAAAGCGACACCGGGATCGGCTGAACGGGGAACTGGACCGGCTAACCGACCTGCTGCCCTTTTCCGAGGATGTTCGCTCTTGTCTGGATAAACTGTCAGTCCTTCGCCTCAGTGTGGGATACCTAAGAGTCAAGAGCTACTTCAAAGGTGAGGACCGGTCCGGCTTCAGTAGCACCCTAATAGACGTCTTTAGCTCTCCTGAAAGTCTTGTGAGTCATGTTAGAAAAGTTAACGCTGAATACAAAATGAACCAGGAGAAGTTGTGTGTGTGTGTGTGTGTGTGCTGCTTTCCGTGGTCCCTCAGTGTTCAGCTGCTCAGTCGACTTACAGGGACTCGACTTATACCTTTTTTCAGTTCTTTTGAATTCAACGGCACCCAGTGCAAACTGAACATTCAGAGTTTGTTCCAGTGATCACAATCACTTGTGACATCACGCCGACCATGCGCGACCTATCACCTACTACGTACCTGTGTCAGTGCTCAATCTGAGTTCGCTGTCAGTCATTTCACAGGTTGTGTTCTTTTTGCTGTGTCAGCAGGTAGAATTAGACTGCAGTTATGACCCAGATAAATCCTGATTTAACTTCTGGACTATCTGGTCAGGGTAAAAGCAAAGTGGGTATAGTATCCGGAATAATTGGGCAGTTCCTCCTATAAATTTTGCATCTTTAAAGACAGTGAGAGAGAAGGAGCATATTTGGTTAAGAGAAGAAACTGCAGACATGAAACTGACAGATAATTACATAAAGCCATTGTGTGTAATTTAGTAGTAATTTGTATATAATTACATGGCAGACTGGCGTCTTTGCTCCCTGCAACAGTCTGTCTTGTGTTCAGGGGCGTCCTTAAGAATGTGGCATCAGAGTGCACTCTAAGAACATATTCACCAACCTGTCGTCGTTTACCTGTTGGCACTTGTTGGGTGAAGCCCTGCTGAAAGGGGGCTGTAGTTGGAATGACAAGGAAAAGTTTGGAACACATCCGTGCTTGATAGGACCACAGTGTACAAAATACCACTTGTTTCTGGTGTTCAGATCTATTAATATTATTATTGTACATTTTATAACACTGCAGTGATGTGGAAATTTGATCACACAAGTTTTGCACTCGCCTTTGCAATGCTTATCTGAGATAAATAGGTTTTTGTCAGTGCCTGGAGGTGATTTTTAGTGGTGATATGAAAATGCTACGGTTAATTATATATGTTGCATTGCTTACACTTGTCAAAAAACAAAACTATTATATAGATGTGAGCAGATATTTTTTTTTTTGGTTTCTATTTACATATCTTTTAGTGCTCTTCACAATCTATATATATAGGGTTAAAACACATTGGCTTTCCAGAGGAAGAATGAAATGTACATTTAAAGATCCACTATAGATTTTATGTTAATCTGTGTGACTGCTGCAGATATATGAACAAACCCAGTTCATTGGACATTG
>CAAKHB010004683.1:17946-68961 GCA_901007665.1 Aeoliscus strigatus
CACTGCAGTGATGTGGAAATTTGATCACACAAGTTTTGCACTCGCCTTTGCAATGCTTATCTGAGATAAATAGGTTTTTGTCAGTGCCTGGAGGTGATTTTTAGTGGTGATATGAAAATGCTACGGTTAATTATATATGTTCTATCAATCTATAATATATAGGGTTAAAACACATTGGCTTTCCAGAGGAAGAATGAAATGTACATTTAAAGATCCACTATAGATTTTATATGTTAATCTGTGTGACTGCTGCAGATATATGAACAAACCCAGTTCATTGGACATTGTCATTCTCAGATACACATCACATGGTGTCACCTCTGCATTATCAAACTAAACTAATTGAATAACATTTGTGCACTGTTAATGTAATGTTAATGAACAGGCTTCCGAGAGGCTTTGTGTTTGACAGTCGTATGCAAGTCTGGCATACACGTGTGCTCATGTGGGGACATGCCTACAATAGCTAAAGGTCCCGTAAATTGAGAGGTAGAAAAAAGGTCTTGTAGACCGCACACACGCCGTTTTCTGGGTTGCAAGTAAAACTGAAAGAAAACTGCTCTATGTCTGTTGCAAAAAGAAAGTCATAGCGTGACTTTATGAAGCAGTCCTGGATATTTTGAATGGCTTGTGGCTCATAGCCGCTGACATATTTGTGTGACGCTGTCAGAAATTGGAAAAAAAAACTCATGCAGACTGTCTTTCTGAGTCCATTGAAAACATCCACAGTCTGTGAGCAATCATAGTTTATGTGGTAACACAATAGCCTGTGCTCCAGTTTGGTATTTGGGGTTATCTGACCCATATATATGACACACCGGCAACACAAGGGATACAAACTTCAAATTTCACATCTCGGCAGCTAAGAGGAGTGAGTATCTGCACACATAGGTAGGCCCAGTCTTGTTAGTTATGTGATCCCATTGGTTTTGAAAATGTATTCATAAATGCCCTGGAAACCTCAAGTTTAATTCACCTGTCAATCATGTCATGAGAGGAGAGGACATCGTAGTTAGATAGCAGCGGTTGCCGGTTGACTTGTTTTTTTTCATGACTCGGCTTTCGGTATATCATGAGCGTGCAAACAACCACTGGGCGCCAGTTTGGGATATTTTTTTTTAGTTTCATGTCTCTCAAAACCACAATGCTGCATGTCCATTTAGACCCAAACCTTTCTGTCTCGAGTAGTCTGCTGTTAAACTCACCCGGCTGTGTTTTCTGTGACATTTTGATTCTTGCAACAAATGCTTGAGTTTGTGTTTTCTGGATGAAAAGCAGCTGTTGTCCATTTAATGTTTCGCTGGTGGATCAGAAGATAAATTTTCCTCTGTTGGTAATTGTGAATCATATATATTTGTCTGGGTATTTCCATTAAGTACCAAAACATTCCAAGTACGTATCTAGTGCTGAGAACTGATGGAGACTGATAAATATCCTTTTTTCCACTGTGTTTGGGCCAAAGTCACCCCTCCCCCACAAAAAGACAGAAAAAAAGCACAAGAAGGCAAGAATAGATCTGCGAGTTGATCTTAAAATCACAGGCCCCCATACTGCTCCCACTGCCGCCACCAAACCTGACATTGTGTCTTGAATAACTCCTAATCACAGTTTATTTTCATGCGGGATCACAAGATCAGCATGCTTTCAGCAACAGCCCATAAACCTTTTCAAATCTGCATCAGCCGCTCAGGTAGGGTCTTTTTTTCGGAACTGGTTTAAACATAGTTTGCCCTCTCTTTATCTGCAAATTCCCAATAATATAATCTAGAATGATTTTCATTCAGGCTCAGTCTCACCATCCAGGGATAATGAAATGTATTAATTGGTTGAAAGAAGTTTCCTCGGTCTCAACAAGAAAGAGAGCTTTCTTGAAGTGCTCTCATGCTGCTGTCATAGTTTGCCCTTCCACCAATCAGAAATGACCTGCCTCAAAACATCACAGCTCTTCAGGACACAGGGATATATCAGGATAAAGTGGTTAGAAAAAAAGAAAAAACGAAAAAGACCAAGGCACTCTGTTTACAGAAGGTTAAAAAGCCTTGACACCGATGCGATTCCACTTAAAACAGTCTTCATCAGTTCATAGATACAAGTGACTGCTCCATCACAGAAAAGCCTTTGAAACTTCTGCTGCAGCCAATCACAGAGGTGTTTCAGCAATTGGCAACAGGTGATGGAATCGAATTAGTTGTGCAGACATTGGCAGGACTGCAGAAATTTAAACTGACAAATGTCATCCGATCTACATATAAACATTGAAGGGCAGAAAATAATAAAGAAAAATATTTACAAAGAAAAAAGACCTAGGTCACAGCGAAAACAACCTTTTGTTTATCTAAAATAAGTAGCAAACTAGATACAGAGATTAGTCTGGAGATAGGACTTCTCATACCGACCATTTGAACACTCACAGGAAATACACAGAATAAACCATGGTCGCATTGTGATATTTACAGGAATGGAGCATAGTCCAGTTCCTCATTAAGGTTTCTCGATGGAGCAATTTCTTTCATTTATCCCTCCCCCTTTTGGACATTTCAATGACTTCAGTACGGAAAGATTTAGGTGAGTGTGGGTTGCAACCATGGTGCCACTTGTAATGTTTTGCCAGAAGGTAATCTTCATTTGCAGTACGAATTGCATATTTATGTTCGGCTATTCTCTCTTTCAGTTTTCTTTTTGTTCATCAACTGCTACATACTACTACTGCTACAACTACTACTACATGAGTAGTAGTTGAGTTGAGGAATGTTTTGTTTGAATGTATGTCCTTAAAGTTATATGTTTGTTGCATAGTATTACATGGTTGCATTTCCCACACATAAAAAACTCTTGAGGTCTACGATCGAGCCAGGTCCCCCTTTTTCCTCCCAGTAGATAACTATGGACCATATTTGTCTCCTATAGTAGGTGCTCCTTTAAAGATGTCAACTGGTGTAAATGGAAACACAGAAGTGAGAGCAGGGGGATTTTCATCAATGATGTGTTTAATCTAGTTCTGTACTGCGTTACAAAGGGTTCCATCATGGCCTCAACCATATCTTGCAGATGAAGTTTTATTCGCTGGCACAGTGGTTAAGCTACCCATGGCCTTGTGAGCAATAAACATAGCCCTGTTTATTGTATGAGGCACTTAAGTGATGTTTGACACTTTGACACTGTCTAATTACATGTCACATTACAATTACAATGTCAATCAAACAATGTCTATGTGGGAATGGAAAATGCAATTGGAAATACATGATTAAATGTCGCATATACTTTTGTAATACCTCTCTGGTTCCACAAATAGCGCCTCCACTCCATTTCCATAATAACTCTTGGGCTGGATCTCCACTGTTTTCCATCTAAAGCTTTCCTTCCTTTCCCTGAAATATCTAAATGACACTCTTGTCTTATCATGAAGCTGTTTCCTTCCTCAAAGTTATGGAAGTAAACTGGAACATTAATCAAAAGCATGATGGGAGGATGAACCTTTGGACAGAGTAACCCAACTCATTGGCTGCTAACACTGCCCTTTCCTGCACATCTGCGTGAGAACAGAAATCTCTGTACAGGATCAACTGGAATGAAATGTTTTCAAATCAAGATAATATTCCCCTATGCATTGCTGGCATGCTTTATACTCGCTGAATCTGGCGGACCTCCAACCTGTGACTCCATTTCCTGTTTCTTCCCCTACTTTCAGTGCGTCCCAATGTGATACTACATATTTCGTAGTCAACAGGTTTATCGAAGTATTCAAAGTTTTCCAGGTCCATTTTTGTCTTCAAAAAGTAGTTGAACAACTATTTAAACAGTATCTGGGGAGTGTGATTTGAGCCCGTTGCTCTGGAGTTGTATTAACTCTGTGGAGTAACTAAAAGCTTCACCGTCATTACGTTTGACCTCAACATGTTTTTCCTCAATATTCATACAAGACTCTGTGTTGAAAGATTACAGACCGTCCTGATGATGTAAGTAAACTACTCAGTTATGAAACGACTTTAGATACTTCTTTTCTAAGTGACAAGCATGTTTGCCTGCAGGAATTCTTCATCCAAAGCATTTCACCATTCCCATAATGGCCTATTTTCTATAAAAGGAAGCTACACATTGATGTCAAACAAAGGGGCCCTCTCTTGGTGTCATGTTACACCTCAGATTGACGAAGGCAAAGAGAACTGGAGAGAGCATTTAGCTGCCTTACTGTGAAATGTTTCTCATGAATATATTTATGTATGTTTTTTTATGTTCAATGATATAAAACTGTTTTAATCAACAGGTATTATATGGCCACAATGGCCACCATATTGTTTTTAGTCATTAGCAGGAAAAACTTGGCTAGTTGTTGGGTCGGTCTTCTTCCTTATTAATCCACTGTAATTCCATGTTGTAATGTAATGTTCCTGTTGTAATGTTTGTAATGTTTGCAATAAGTCTGATATTTTAAGTTAATAATACACAGGTTTGTGCATCGTCTCTCCACCAGAGGGTGCATCGCAATGAAATACGGCCTCCTTGGCCAAGTAGCACACAATGTGGAATGTTAACTTGAAGTTGAGGACAACACAGAGGTACTTTCTGCCTGCTCTTGCTTTGTTCCTCAGAGGAACCACCCCCTAGCCTGCCTGAGTTCAGTGTTATCAGCTCCCTTCAGAGTTCTTGTGATCAAGTGATATTTCATTTGGATAAATCCCACAACTTTCCTCACATTGCTTCCACCCATCAGGGGCGGTGATCTCCATCGCTGTCTGATACCGTCATGGTTGGCATTGAACATAAAAATCTGATTCCAAAATGTTTTATTTTTCATCAAGAGTGAGCTAAATTAGTTAGAAAAATATAGAATGCATACTAATATTGTTTTTCACTTCAGGCCAGGGCTGAAAAATTGAGTTTTTAAATCCTAAACACTCTTACTGATACCAGAGTATCTTCATGTTTATATTTATCTCCTTTTGAACACATTTGACCTCTGCACTCCCCATGTTTAAATGTTGTGCTACACTGAAAGAACATTTTCTGTACAGGATAGATTTCTGCATCCAGATAGAGAAAAAGGGAATGCGCAATAGCACATCATGGTAAATCCCTTGGTAGACATTCATCATTTCCTTTTAAAATGAAAGATGTGTGAAAGTCTGATAAATGACTCTAATATCATCTCCAACACTTATTAAAGTCAGTTGGTGGAAATGTTTCTGTTGATTCATCACCACCGACCTTCCCCACTTGACCAAGCACCAGAAACCATCATACTCCTTGTAGCAGTAGCATGGAAAACTGTAAGCTGGTGGTAATCGAAAAAGATGGCTAGCCATGAGTGGGGAATAAGACCAGAATGAAAACAAGCAGACAGCCCACTTACTCATGCAAACACTGATTGGGGAGGCAGGGTGGGGGTGTGGGGGTAGTACAGCATGAGGCATTGGATGGATTATCCAGATTTGGACTTGGAGTAGCATGTCTTTGTTTGTCTATGATAGTTGGTAAAAAGAATCATATGTGTGTGTGAGCGTTCTGTCTAATAGTCACTGCATTGATAAACTGCACCGACTCCACATGACTCGCATTTTATGCTGTTGGTTGTATGAATGGATTGCTTTGTGTGTGTATTGTGGTGCTTGTCAGACTGTGCAGGTCTGGGTTTTTGCGTAAACACTGTGTGAGTTCTAGCTGTGGGGTGGGGAGTGTCTGGTTGTCTGTGTTTGTTGGGAAGTCTTCAGGGGTCCCTTCCTGCTGAAAGAAGTTGCGTGACAGGACCGGACAGACAGGTTGGGAGAGGCCATATCCTGGGATTTTGCAGCAGTGGCTGTCCAGATAAGGGAAACACTCTTGTCAGCTTTTGCTTACACAAAAAAAGAACTAAGTGCAGGAGCAGGGTGTTTTGTAACCAGATCAATTCTTCTTCTTGTGGAAGTTTTAAGTTTCTACATTCACACAACACAGTTGCTCGATTTTTCAATTTGTGGTTTGATCTTTAAAATACCAGTATTTGATTAAAAACTGGATTGGTGTTTCCTAAACACCAACATGACGACCCCTCAAATGTCTCATTTTGTCTAGGTATTTGGTTTCTTTGACACTTTAAACAACCAATCATAATTGGTATATGGGTTATCATTGATAGGTTATCATTGATTGATTTACTAGTTGAACATTCATCAATGATTTGGTTAAATATTGCCGCTCTTATCTTAAATGGGTATATGGTGTATACATAGACGGAACAGATGATTAGATGTTGGTTGTGTTCTGGATTACAGTCTGAATCCAGGAATTTTTTTGAAGGATTGTTTATCATTGCAAGATAGGCACATTTTCAGTTGTATACGCATATGTCTATACAATGCCACAGCAGTGGACCATCAATAGCGCCTTTGGCTGTTTGAAATATTGGTGTTTCGAGCCCACCCAGGGCCGGAGGTTTGTTTTTAGGCGAGAAGGAACAATGCATGTTTTCTTGGTCAAAAAATCAATTTATGTAGATAAAATAAGTTTAGGTATATTAATATTTGGTGTGAAAATATAAAAAAAATATTGGATGCAAATGAGCTCAGTCACTCTGCAGTCCGAGCAGCAATTCAGAACCTGACATATAACATGTCATATGTCAGCACACAGTTGTGGCTTATTTCTAATTGAGGTTTGTTTGAGTCCGCTGAGGTCGAATAATGTTCGCTCAGGTAAAAATAATACAAACAGGGCAGGAACCCGCTGCCCTCATCATCTGTGCCATCTTCTGTTCAGAGTTGTATGCCGTATATATTTTGCTGGGTACACTTTATTTATGTAACCTTTCTGTTTGCATACTGCTGGTTCTGTGGTGGAGCAACCATCTCAATGACATCTATGACCAAAGTGGGAGAACAGCTCCAGCAGATTCCTGGAACTTCTGACATACATGGATCGATAGATCAATAGATAACTACCTCATTAATCAAGTGAAGGAAATTTGTATTTGTAGCTGACGCTCGTCCACTTCTTTTCGACATGATGAGGAGGTATAATTCTCTTTCTCGATCTGTCTATCGCTATCTTGTCTTTTTTGTTATGTCGCAACTGTTGTACCGTAGTATGAGCTGGCAGCCTGACTTGGATAATGGATGAGGCTGACAAGTCTAAATACACCAGAGCAGCTTGAACGTATCCGAGCCATAACCTGTTGAACTAGATGGATGTGGGAGGCTACAACACCACGGCATTGGTGTTTATGTTATTATTCAGTGTGTAAGTGCATTGGTGAAATTTTCTATGGTTCGGTTTGGACACATATTAATGTACTGAATCCATATCCTCCCCTTTTTGCAGCATCCATGAAGAATGCCAACAGTAGCAGTCGACTGTTTCCAGGGCCGAATGGGCCGAATGGGAACAACATGGACACTAACGGTTTCTCTGAAGGGGACCTACTGCTCCAGGTAGACCTGATTAACTTAGTTTGCTGCGTTGAGTAACTTTGGCTCTATTTTGTTGTTTTTTTGCAGGATTGATTGGACAATTAAAAATGGAGTACAAAAATAGTACAAAGATAAGATAATGTTTTAACAGTTTGAACACTCTGTCTTTTTTCTGTTGGTATTTTATAGTTAGCCTATAATGGGTCATTAAATGTAATGTCATTTGAATGTTAATTAAATCGTCTTTATTTCTCATGTCAACAACAGACAGATACAACAACATGTATTTTTCAGCATCACTCTGATATTGCATATATATTTATACACACACGATCACACTCACACGCATTTTGGGTTTCGTGAGTTGTGCTCCGTTAAATTACACTTACATACAAAGATTCTGTCCTCATAGTGTCAACGACTTATTTATTGTATTTATTTTTTAAAAATGATTTCCTTTTATTTTACCCTTTGAGACAGCTCCGTAGGATGGGGTTACAGTGAATAGTAGAGTAACTTTTCTCTGAACCTCAGCAGCTACGACCAAAGGTCAGACAGATCCATCACAGGTGTATTTAAACATCAACACCCACACATCAACAATACAGACAATGGTAATAATTCCCAGAACAAAGCTATGAATGCTGCAGCTGCAAATGGAAAAAAACCCTTGATTGATCACTGAATGAGTTGAAGAGCCAGATGGAAGCAGAGATTTATTGCTTTATAAGTTTTCAGAGGAAGTTTTGACAGGTCTTCCTGTCTGTTGTATTTTTAAATTTGTTCTGAATGACAAACAAAACAGGCAGCGATTATTTAATATAAAGGGCCATTGAGACCGCTGTTGGTATGAGAAAGTTACAGAAATGTGACTGTCCTGTGAGTCCTTTGTGAGTTCTAACGGTGTTCTCGTTGTCATGCAGGCATTGAATGGGTTTGTGTTGGTCGTCACATCGGAGGGATTGATCTTCTATGTTTCCCCCACAATGAAGGACTATCTGGGCTTCCAGCAGGTGAGATGGGACCTGGAACCATCTTCGAAAGGACGTTCTAACAAGTGACTAAACCACCCCACAATCAAAAGTTAATCGGCTCTGGCAAAAGATCAGTCAGTTCTGTTTTTCTCATCTGGTTCACTGATGCAGATTAACACCAGCCTGCAACTCTCACTGCTGTCACATCTGTACAAATTATGTTTACTGAGACGAAGTCTCAAGTGGTTGCTGGAGCAAATACACGTGCACACAGCCCAGGCAACAGTGACACATTTAAAGCTGGCGACTGTCTCAATAGGTACAACTACTGATAAAAGATAAATAAAAACTGGTTCCCAGTTGACCCCGGACTGTGGATTTCTTGGTTGACTCAGGTTCCCTAGTTTAACCAGTCCTGCCAGCTTGAGATGTTTTGTCCTTTTTAAATGTTCCTGGGTGATGGTACCTATAGTAATGGCATGAAAAGACAGACGGCGTTGTACAGTAATCACCAGATGACTTTGACTGGTTATGTTCCTGTATGGAATATGTTTAGAAACTACGTCCATGATAGTTTGCACTTGCATAAAGACACTGACAGAAAATCCTCAATACTTGAGTTGATGTACACGGCTGTATGTGGTGAGACATGAAGGGAAAAAGCTGAAGGGAATTAGCATGTGATGGACAGTTGCACAGTTGCTGTGCACACATGCAAATATGTCTATATATTATGCATATTGTAATATTATTCCCTCAGTAAGCTGCCTTTGATTATAATTCTGACTATGTGACTCTAAGTGTCTGTCTGTTCTCTCGGCCGACAGTCCGATGTGGTTCACCAGAGTGTGTACGAGCTCATCCACACTGATGACCGGGCCCTGTTCAGACAGCAGCTCCACTTTTCTCTCAACCCACCTGACACAGGAGCAGCAGATTGTATGACCTTCACATGAAAATGTTACTTCTTAACCACGTTTCCTTCTTTATTCTTCTACTGTTTTTTTTTTTTTAAATCACTTCTTGTGTTCTCAGTCTTGCAGAATATGGATGTTTACAGCCCTGAGCATCTTCCCCCAGAGAACTCGTCCTTCCTGGAAAGAAGTTTTGTGTGTCGCTTCCGTTGCCTTCTGGACAATTCTTCTGGCTTTCTGGTTAGACCATTTGAAAGGAAGAAAAAACGTCTAAATTGATAATAGACAGCTGATTTTTGTACAGCAATCATTAACAATTATTGCTTCCCTGAACCAGGCTCTGAAGTTCCAGGGACGTCTGAAGTACCTACATGGCCAACGGATTATGAGTGACAATGGGACATGTATCCAGCCTCACTTAGCTCTGTTTGCCATCGCAATGCCCGTCCAGTCTTCACTGATCGTCGAGATCAGGACTAAAATGCTGCTTTTTCAAAGCAAGCACAAGCTGGACTTCACACCGACAGGGATCGATGGCAGGTGAGGGGGTTGCAAATTACTGTCAAAGAAACTATTTGCCTTATAACATCCACTCATGGCTCATTTCTTGAACTGCTCATGTGAGCTGAAATCCTGTTTTTCCCTCGCCAGGGGGAAGGTTATTCTGGGCTATTCAGAGATCGAGCTGTGTATGAAAGGCTCCGGCTACCAGTTTATCCACGCAGCTGATATGATGTACTGCGCAGACAACCACATTCGCAGTATGTTGGCACTTCAGATACGCTTCTTGCTAACTGACCTTTGTTTCAGGCTGTTTAGAGAGTGTATTTGTATTTATTATTGTAGCAGGCTGCAAAGTTCTACATGGTTCTCAGAACACATGAGAATGTACTGTTATTCAACTACTAACCTCATTACCTTTGTGTCTGTTTGTCCCACAGTGATGAAAACAGGCGAGAGCGGCATGACCGTTTTCAGGCTTCTGAGTAAGTCGGGCGGCTGGGTGTGGGTGAAGGCCAATGCCAAGCTGATCTACAAAGGAGGAAGACCAGAGTTCATCATCGCTTATCAGAGAGCATTAGCGTGAGTGTCAGCTCTCTTAATAATTGACTGTCAGCTGCTCTTTGAGGTTCTGGGAATTGTAAAATTCGATGGCAATAACATGTCGTTGTTTGACGAGCCTATAAACGGTCGTTCTGTGGATGCTGCTGCTATCACGCTTTGCTGATAATCATTTTGGGACTAAAGAGCTGGGGTGTAAAGAAGTGGGGAAAATTGATTACAAAATGATACAAGTGCATCAGTAGACACACTGAGAAGACGAATCCAACACTTTGGAAACAGGTGATCAGGAGGTACAAGTTGTTCCTCTGGTTCAACTCCAATCACCTCTGACATTAAAGACTCTGAACAGACAAAACTCAAACACAATAATGTGATGATCCTCTTTAATAAATATGAGATAGAATCATATCCACTGTATCCTGTCCCAGCGTAATCCTACTAAACACACCCAGAGTGAATATACGCTCCAGGACGTTATTCTCAAGAGTTTCCTGTTTGGTGTGTTTCAGCAAAGGTGAGGGTGAGGAATATCTACGTCAGAGGAGGATGCAGCTCCCCTTCAACCTGACCACGGGAGAAGGTGTACTTTATGACACCGGCCCTACGATGGACCTCACACAGAATCAGTTCAACAAAAACATTGGCAACAACAATGTGAACAAGGACACAGCCCCTGTGTCTTTGCTGGATTGCTTCCTGAAACAGGATGAATCGGTCTACAACCCTGCACCAGCTGTGGATCAGTTGTTCATGGACAGTCAGTCCGTCGTCAGTGCACTCAAAGATTCGTGGCAGGGACCTGGGGTCGCAGGCTTAGGAAGTGAGCCTGTTGTGGTGAAAGAGGAGGCCAAACAGTCAGTGATGGCTGTGATAAACACGCTGGAAGAAATGGCTCAAAAGGGTGACTATGGTGAGGTGTTTCAAAATCTGAAGGTGGATAATGCAGAGCTGATGGACTGGAAAAATTGTCAGAAGACAGTAAGTCAGACGGATAAGGAGAACAACATCAGGTCGGAGCTGGACTGCATCCTCACAGATGAAATATTTGACTACATTGATAATGTTTTGTTCAAAGAGAAGGGGGACAACGCTCTGAACGGCAGTCCTCCAGTCTGCCTCTCAGCAGTGGGTAACGATCAGCAGCAGCCACAGCTCTCCACCACCGCACTCAGTGAGCAGGAGTTGTTTCAGGCACGGAGCCCAGATTGGATTTGCTCTCAAATAAACGGTGGCTACGCTCACCTGCAGGACTCAGTGAACGGCCAAATGAATACGGAGCAGAGCTCGGCGGGATCTTCTCAGATATTCAGTAGCAGCCAGAAACTCACCCACCTTGGTCCCCTCATGACTCCGACTGACACCAACCTGCCCTCACTTCAGCAGCTGCAGCTCCAGGACATATTTAACCCGTCTATAGATCTCCCTGAGCTTTCGCTCTCTGGGACCTCAGTGGACGATGCCTCGGTCTCCTTTCGAAGCTGCAGGCAGCCACCCCTCAGCAACATTGGCTGTACACAGGGGATTCCTGGCCAGATGCCACCTCGACAGCCTCTTATGTGTCCTCAAAACGTTTTGCATGGCCCTTCAGTTGCAGTCAATGGCCAGCTGCGGCAGCGCGCCGATGGACAGCCACCCAGTGTAGCACCCAGCGTAACAGGCTGCTTGCCTCCCCTGATTTCCTGCAGTGACTTTAATTCCACACCCAATGTTCCCGTCACCTTTTCTCCGGAATGTCTGCAAGAGAGCTTGCCTTTTGAACACCACCAGCTTCAACCGTGGCCACCCAGCCAGAATACAGGGCCTCACGCTGCGGCCATGCAGGATATACATACCCCGGCACCAGTGTGCCACAGCCAAGCTCCAGAAAGCCAAACATTCCTGCACGCTGGCGGTTGGCCAAGGACTGTCAACGGACTGGCCCAAACCCAGCAAGGAGGCCTGGCATGTGGCCCCGCCTCCACTCACAGCAGCTGCATGTTCAACCAACACTTCCCTTCTCCAGTCGTGGGCGAAACCATGGTGCTCCCCCCAGGGTCATCTTGCCAGAGGGGGGTCTTCACGTCTGTCGATCAGAGTCCTCCTCAAGGGTCCTGCTACTTCCAGTGGGGCCGCAGCGAACCTGTGGTAGGAACCTCAGCCATTAACCAGGACAGTGCCAACATCAGTCCGACCGTTCTACCCAACATGTCCTTCATGGAGCACACAGCCAGCATGCAGCAGTACCTGGAGTGACAGACAGGTAAAAGAGTTCCACCGAGAAATTGAAAACATACACTCATTTTGGACAATGATTTTAAATTAATACGGCTGATGATACTGCATTGGGCCGACACGCTGGTACAGTGTTTAGTACCTTGTTCGATTCCTGGCCTGGGGGTCTTCCTGTGTGGATGTGCATGCTCTACCCGTGTCTCTCAGGGGGTACCCTGGCTTCCTCCCACCTGCAAAAGCATGCTAAGGTTAATTGGTCGGTTGTCTGTCCTTCATGTGGCCCTGTGACAGTTTCAAGCAGGACAAAAGATCTCCAGGTCGATTTAAGGGCACTAAAGCCTGTAGATGTGAAATCACCCTCAAACGATGGGCTCGGCCTCAGACAATAAATCAGTCAAATTATTAGAAGGTACAGACACATGTTGTTGTCACAACCAACTTCAGACTCTGCTCTGGGCTGCCTGTGGACAACAATTCACAGCTGTATTCGGGTGGGGGCTGTGGAGCAAGATCAGTGCTGCCAATTGAGGATGAAAACGCATTTAATCTGACGGTGTTGTCTCTCTGTGTTCAACAGGATAAATACGTGTCTGAGTGGTGGTGATGTTCATGAGCTCAACAGAGAAGTGGAGCTGTGTTGTGCTACAAACCCAGAAGGACAAACAGTATAGTTGCCTGTATCAGTGCTTTTTCTGCAGAGCCGCCATGTTATTGCCATATTTTATATCTGTCTGTCACATATATATATATATATATACTAGCAAATATGTAATGCATAAATGTATTTTTTTGTAATAATACAGTAGAACAGGAATGAAGTATGTCACCACAAGTGCATTTTCCACAGAGTAGGATTGAATCCATTAGCCAAAGAACTATTGTCACATCAATTCCAAATTAAGTACAAGACCATGTATCGCTATGAACCTTTATACTGATTACGAAGTTCACCTACTCTGTAGATTAACCAATATTATGATAAATATGTAAAGCTGCACATTCAAGTGGATAATAATCACAGATTATATTATAATGTGGTTTGTGTCAAAAATATGAATATTTTATTCCGTTGGCTGCTTTGGCTGAGAAAATCGATGTAATGCTTTGTATGTTTATCTGTGTGCAGTATAGAGGAGCTCTGACTGAGAATTCGGGATGCAGCCGCCTGTCATGTTCCAATCTTTGTAACGAGGGCTCATTGAATCCACTGCTGCAGTGCACGTCACAATCAGGTGGTTTAGTACAAAAAATGAAAGTACATTATCCTGAATCACAGGAGTTACTTTCAAGTACCTTTAACAGTTTTCCTCAGAGGATGTGCAGTTTCAAGAGTTGCTACCGCAGATGAGGCTTTTAGTTTGAACGTGATTGTCCCAAAGACGTTTTTGGACCAATTGCTGGCGGTGCCTTATTTTATCATTGATTTACATATAAATTAGCACTTTAATGCTATATAAAAGATAAAAATCAAATTTTCTTAAATATCGTGGCTGGGTGGTAGACGTGTTAGCGGAGCTAGCATCACTTGCTAGCATGCACATGATTTGCACCACCTGTGTTTAAATTAAGAATGTGGACCTGCAGATGACTCTTAACATTCAAGTGCACTGATGTTAGCCTTGATTACCTAGAGCCCATTAGAGCTTCTGAATTAGTCAGAAAAAGCAGCAAACGGCCATCATCGCTGTGATCTCCAAGTGGCTTTTTGCCCATATGCTTGTTGTCATCAGCCAGAATGGATGAGCGCTCCAGCTGTGACGGCAGTAGGGCTTGTTTTAGCCACTGTGTCTGCGATCAGATCACATCCTCTCACAGACGTCGCAGCGTGAAGTCAGGGAGACATTCACTTAATGTGCCTATAATGTCCAGAAGCACTTAATCTGTCGGACGTGCTCTCCGGATCCAGTCCGAGTACCTTCACCCTTCACAGCCGTCGTCAAAGACGCTTGATGGACGTTTAGTTGACACGTCGGTTGTTTTCTACATATCAGATTTCACACTTTAAATCTGCAATTCCGCACATGATCACCTTCAAATATGTGTTGCATACGGCCGTAACACACACACACACCCCCACCCAAAAAAGAAACTTGACCCGTCTTGCTCCCTGCCGTGTGCTTCGCTTGTGCCTTGTCATATAAATAAATCTGTGCCTGCTCATAAAAAACACCATAATCCTGCTTTTTAAATGTAAAGCCGCAGTAGTTTAAGGGAAAACATGAGAGATTTCCTTAAATTCATCAGGTTTCAACCATAAGTGCATTTCAACACCCTTTGTACAAGCTCCCTCACCAATGTAAACAAGGGAAAACACTTACCTGTGAGGATGTGGTTTCTTTCATTGGTGAAAAGAATGAAAATGTACATAATTTGAGATTTTAACTCACCTTGCGATGGTTTCAGAACATGTTTGTTGTGTCTGTTGCTGTTTGAGTGTTTCGGCTCCTTTTATATTATGCACACTACAAAAACAATACTAATATTCTGGACTAACAACGGAAGAAGAGCATTAACATGGCAGCTTTACCACAACACACACAGTATTTAACCCCTGTATCAACAGTCTATTTTGTATGTGGAAATATAATTAAGTAAATATTTTGTAAGGAATTTCTGGGCGCAGATCAATATGATTGATTGTATGTCGTCCTGAAAGGGCAGCAGTGAAAAGCTCACTCTTAGAGTGACTGTTGACGCTAACAACAGCCTATAATTTATAAAATCTATCTGATAAATAAAATATATCTGTGTTGGACTGATACACGAATGACTGCAGCCAATTTAAGACCTGGAGCCAAATTCTCTGCAGTATGTATGTTTTTTTCACATTTATCTTTCTGTTGTTTGTAAAAAAAAAAAAAAAAAACATAAAAACATAAAAAGCAAACAAAAACAAACTCAGTTCTTCAGTTAAAGGTATGTATTATTATTTAGCCAAGTACAAATAGTGTCTATTGTAATATCCTGTCATATCATTCATAAACACCTGTTATCTACATGCGTTTTCATAAATATGTGTGCAGTCATTTATAATTGTGTGGTTTGACTTCTTTCCACATTTATGCAAATGGAGTTTTCAGAGGACCTGAGGTTAGTAGGGATTTCCTACGGTTACAGTAGATACAAGTATAATGCACATGGATGGATAATAAAAAGAAGTAGGTTTCAATCCATGACAGCAGCTCATGCGAGTGTGTGTGCAGTTCACATGCAACAACTGCAGATTTTCAGTGAACCCCACCCTTCTCGAAATCACGTCGAGTCTCAAAATGTGTGGCATTTGTCACAATAACTCACAGTATAGCTGTATAGTTACAACTCATCTGCATCAAAAAACTCTCCAAACTTAAATGATTTCTGACTTTGGTGCTTTAATGTTTTTTAAATATCCCCTTGCACACACACCGGAAAAACATGACGATACACTCAGCACCCCATCGAGGTTGTGGCCTGATGGCAAGTGAACTGACGTGACGAAAGGCCACATCAGAGAGAAGAACACTGGGCGTTGGCAGGAGGATTTTGCAACAAGTGCAAAGGACGTCTCCCTTGCGAAACAGGGCCAATGGACACAATGGTTGTGGAGAAGAGAGAGATTAGCTGGATAAACTTTTTGACAGCTTATTGATGGAAGCAATATATGACATGCTTCCATCATCAATGAACCTCCTGAGGTGGTATGGGAAGCAGCCAAACAGCGCCCTCTGCCCATAACAACTAAAGTTAGGACACATACTGTGGAACATCTGCTAGTAACTGACTATTTCATCTGAAATGGAGAAATAGAGTGTGCAGGGGGAAAACATAAAAGGCTGCTGGTGCTAGGACTATGGGAGACAAACGGGGGGAGCGAGCCGGAGCGAGAGCAGAGCAAAGCAAGAATTAACAGGTGATCTGGTGAAGAATGGGGAGCAAGGCCAGGACATAAACAGTATGAGCACTGCATTTTGAGTATTGTAATGAGGATAAAATGATAATATTCTAATCTATTCAAATGTGACTGATACTTGTATATGTATATAGCAAACGAGGTAAAATATAAAGAAGCTACGAAGTGGTACGGACACATGTATATTTCCAGAATCAGAATTACTTTAATGATCCCAGGGGGAATTTACTTTTTGTCGCACAAGCTCCTACCCAAGGTGAAACGTGTTAAAATACAAGAGGCATAAAAGCAATAAAATATGTTAATCAGTAAAAACAGACAAGTAATAAAATAACAATAGGATATAGATTTTAATATTTAATATAATGTTTACATGTTTCATCTTAATATGATATATTTCATATTAATATCATATTTCAACATTTTATTTATTGATTTATTTTTAAACAAATGAAAAGTAAGTAGAGTCATCCGGGAGCAGAGCGATCAGTCTCGGTGAGTATGGTGACGACAGGTTGACCCTCCCGTCCATGGGGCCTTGGAGCCTTGTTGGACTTCCTACTGAACAGGTACAGGTGGAGCGAACGACGAGGAGCCTGAAGGATAAGCACTCTGACACTGTCCCGTCTCCTACACAGCGATGAAAAATCAATTGACATCCAGCAGCAGTCAGTAACCTATGGACATACTTCAGACCAGAGCTGCAAGTTTAACTGGAAGAAAATGAAGTGAACCCTAAGCCACATTTCAGGAAACTCTGCAAGAAATGAAGAAGGCAACAGCTTTGTCTGCCAGAGAGACCTAACAATGAGGTTATGAACACCCAACATGTGTATCATGATACACTGAATTACACTGAATCACTGAATCTCATCTCCACTGCCGTCAGAATATTTTATTTCCACCTGTGTTTACATAGCCATGACTATTTTTTTTAAACTCATCTCTGCCCCCTGGCTGCCATAATAGGATGGTGCGTTAGATGGAGGACATCCCTGATATCATATTGTAGCAAAGCATGCTGGGAAGCTGCAGTTTTTGTCAAATCGCATTGATGACAACTGGTTTTATTACTTCCCTGAATGTCTTTATATGGCCCACCCTTGTGCTGTTCATCTACAAGAAACAATTCTAGTTTACGACCAGCAGAGGTCGCAGTCTGCCTGTTTTCAGCCTCCGTGTTCTCAATCAGAAAAGACGGAAGCAAGGAATTTAAATTCATTTTATTCTACAACATTAAACGCATTGTTTTCCAGCTAAAACAAACTTGCCGGGGGTTTTTTTTCTGTAACTTGAAGATTTTTGTAACCTGTCATCTAGTAACACCCCCGACCTTAGCCCCACTCCACTCATGGCGCAAATAATGTTGTCAGTGCCCACATTCCCAGTCAGCCATTAATTGGTGACTTTCAATTGCCCTCAGGTGTGAAAAGTGAGTGTGAATGGTTGTTGGTCTTTGCAAACTATCCCTGCAATGAAAAGGTGACTCGACCAGGTTGTACCCTGCCGTCCGCCCATTGACAGCTGGGGATTATTTCCAGAAACAACCACAACCCATAGCAGGAAACGATGAACAGAGGAATGAGGAGGAAAAGCTTTCAGGTAGTTTGTCACTTATTGAGACTCCAGGTTCGATGAGTTCTTGTCCTCTGGTAGAATCCTTCACGGCTTCTTTGCTGACTCATCGTTGACAGGTGAGGAACAAATGGTTTTGATCTGTGGGAAATGACGGACCAGGCACTTACAACTGATCTCTTTGAGTTTCTTTCAACCACTTGGTTCAGACAGACAGAGAACTTGTTTTCTTTTGGTTTCTGTATTACTGAGTCAAGCTAAAAGGCTCATAATGATCTCCCAAATGTCTTCTTGCCTACATTTTCTAGAAAGCTCTTTAAAAAAAATCTAGCCATTTCACTCCAAAAAAGATGTAAAATCATCTCTTGTAAAACCACAAACCTCATTTATTTTACATTTTTTCCCACTGCAAAGGCACATTCACAGTCCACAGACAAAGAGCTCGCGTGCAAACACAATATTGTATACAGATGAATGTATGATTGGATTTCCCAGTTTTTCCCCTGATTGCCTATTGTGTTCATTTGGCAGTGGCGACTGTTTCTTCAGACAACAATGAGTCACATGTGATCCAAGGTTAGCAGGTTAGTACCCACTGCCGTGGCCACTTTCAGATCACAGACTGCCCTCGGATAGCACACGAGCTCTTTGGCGTCGCAGGAAATTCACCTGGATGCATCAGACTTTGAAGACATGGTTTGGAATCCACCTTCAGATCATCATATCGGCCTTAAAACCATGTGACTGGCTTTCCTGAGTCCATCTGTCATGAGCAGCTGGTTTATGTGCACAAGTTCAGGTTAAAGCTGCAGTGGACCCAAGCCTGGTGGGATGGAACATTTAGAAGAGGGATCCAGTTAGGTTTCACCATGTTTGACAGGGTGCATTCATATCTGCTAGTGAAAATGTATTCAGGAATAAACGTAATCGTTTTTCACGCTTTTCTTTTTGGTGACTTTGGTAAACGTGAGCGTCAAGTTCTTGGACAGTAAGATGGTCTGTGTGGACGATATTGTCTTTTTGTTTCATTGAAGAAAAAACTCATACATTTGAATGAAAATTGCCAAATTAAACTAGAGTTTGTGAATTGAAACTGTTTTACAAATCCACATTGGTCGTAATTTGTGTAGCTGTTGCATTGATGTAGATGCATTACTGCCCCTGGTGGCCTGGAGCACGTCACTTGACTTGTGCCGTCCCAATGGGAGCTGCCCTCGCCGAGTGCCTTGAATTATTGATTAAAGCGTTAAGAATAATCGCTCTAATGCTCTAAGCTAACACACAAACCCGTTTCCCTGAGAGGTGATTGGATGTGACAGAAAATCTTTAAAAATCTATAGAGACCTATGGTGTGTGTGTGTGTGTGTGTGTGTGTGTGGCTGCAGGTGGAACACGTGGAAATCCCACATTTCTTCCTTGTCTTTCTGTTGCGCTCCCATGATGGAAAACACATTTAGACCTGTGGTTCTAAATGGTTCACCGCATCTAAACAACCCCCCCCCCCCCAAACAACACACACACACAACAAACAATGCTGGAGGCATGAAGTTGAGATTGATCTGCAGTCATGTTGGACTGTTTAAGCAGATAAACAAGATTTGCTATGGGGGGGCGGTCGCCGGTTGGATGCTTGCACGTCTGTAGCCGACGTCTGTCCGTCACACCATCGCCCCACTCGTCAGCTGTCGTGTCCACCACCCTCCTGTCTGCGATGCAGGTGAGTGGTCCTCCTGGACGTCCACACCACTCCATAATTCAGCACCTTAACCCCTGACCCACATTCAGCTGGGCCGCTGCAGACCTCCAGCCCGCATCCGGCGCTCTGATTGGACGCTCGGGGACGCGCGGGCGTGGACACGCCGGGTCCGTGTTTCCAGGAGATTCTCCCGCGTGGCCGCGCACGCGTCCCGCTTTCTCGAGCTCGGCGCGCCACCGGAAGCAATCTGTGCCAGGCGTGCCCGCGAGTGGAATGCGCGCCGCCGCCGCCGCAGCAGCTCGCGTCGCTAATTGAAGTGCAACGTCGGAAGATTCTGAACCTGTAAATATCTGCGTGCACCGCGTCCGTTGAAAGTACTTCGGTGCGTTTCCGATTCGAAGCGGGAATGAGGAGAAATTAGGACAACATCTCTGACGCGTCTCCGTCCGTCAGGATGGAAACTTGATTTGTTTTTTGAACTGGGAACAAGTTAATCTGTTGGAGAGGCCGATGAGACGACACGTCCCGGCGTTTACCGAGTTCCCTTGACAAAGACAACGCCAACAAACCACATCCTCGTGGAACTTTTTTTTTTTTTTCTCTCTCTGGAATCCTTCCTTTGCATTCGTGAAAACATGCGTTTGCGGGGTTGATCTGGAGGACGGAGTATTGGAGGCGTACATGTAGGCCCGGAGACAGGCTCCGAGTGTTTTCTGAGGAATTGGCTTATATAAGAGGAGCCGACATGTATGCGGGACGCAAGAGGAGAAAACCGGTGCAAAGAGCGTGAGTTCATCTCCATTTATCCATCGGGTCCAGGCGCGCGTGAACCGGCCGATGCGGTGTTCGATGCACTTGACTCGAACCTGCGCATCCATCCGAGCTCCGTCCAGTCGGGTGTCACTCGTCCGTTTTGGACCTGGGAGCTTTGGTATTTTCCATCCTTGTATTCTCTCTGCACCATAAACACGGTTCCTGTAATGCCTGCGGATTACCGCAGGCCTGCAGCAGCGGCCTGCGTTCGACCTTCAAAACTCCTCCCTTTTCCCATCAGAACTAGTTTTACAGAGCAAAATGTTACAAATTAACTGGAATAAAAATCTGATATTTGTAGGTTAAAAAAAAAAAAAAAAAAAAAAAAAAAACCCTCCCGGAATGCATCGTGTTCCACTCGAACGCGTCCAGATGATCCGAACAGTTTCGACTCGTTCGTTCAGTCTTTGCTTCAAATAAAACCAGATAAATAAAATACGTTTTCTAGTGTAAAAATGGGAACGGGAAAAAAATGCTGGATATTATGTGACATTTTCAGGCTTTTAAGTTTGTGTTCTTATTAAACAATTATGGCATTGAACAATGTTGGACAACCTGTGTCAGAAATAAGGATTTTATTCCAAAATTGCATTTTGCAACTGTCAAGACGAGGAGAATGATCGAACTGACGTGATGGTTCTTGGAGCAGAGAAGAGGTTGTGTTGTTCATCTTACGTGATAAACCGTACGTTATTGTGTCAGCCGGCTTTGACTGAACACAAACTGATGTGATTCCTTAAAGATTCTGCTTTGTTAATGAATCTCTCTCTGGCACACACACACACACACACGCACACGCAAGCGCGCGCACAAAAAAAAACTGAGCAGCATTTTCACATAATCTACATGATTGTTAATCATGTAGATTTACTTAGTTTTGTTGTAAGTGATGCTTAATTTTTTTTTTTTGTCAAGTACAGAAGAGTGACTTCACGTGCACGGATCAGGTACACTACAGACACTCCTTCATCGGTCACTCCTTCCACGTTTATGGCCACTGATAAAACATGGAGCATCCCTGCTGTCATTTGTATAAACATAGATTTTTGTAAAAGTGATGTCCTAGAAATGAATGAAAACACAATATGAAGTTTTGTGAAATTGCCTGATAATGACCAGTGGACCAGATTGTTATTTTTAGGTTTAATAACATTTCAAACAAAGATGTTGTTTGACAAGAGAAAGATATAAAATAACAAACAAACAAAACAATATGAAGAATATTAAGATGGTATTAAAATGACAATGGAGGCCAGTACTTGATAAACACACATTCTATGACACCAACATGGACGCTTTTATATCTGTCTGAGATGCAGTGATGCATTGACGCCATTTTCTTGTCAATGTCACACCTGCTGTGGTGTGTTGGTGTCTGGAGAACAGCTGAACTGAGTCTGTTCCACATCAAGACGAAGGGTGGCACAGCTTCGTCTCACAAAGAACGATGACGCCACTGCTGGTTATTATTGGGCTGCAGAGAATTATTTTCATCACTGATTATTTTGTTTCGGATGAATCGATCAGATCTAGAGAGGTTTATGTCTATACAAAGGCAGAAAACTGTTAAAAACGTCTATTGGTGTGTCCCCAACCCCCAAATGACAGCAAATAACGTTTTGTCCACAAGCCAAATATATTGAGTTGACTATCATTAGAGGAGCAACGAAACCGGAAAATATCCACATTTAAGCTTCAGTCAGACAATTTTTACTCATTTTTTGTGAAGAAACAAATTTAATTAATCTACTTTTATGATTAATATGGTCGTGGTTTGAGTCATAGTCATTATGACTGTAAAATGAATGATCGTTTGAATTAAGGATGGAACCACTCACTGAAACAGTTTAAGTTCCAGGAGTCATTTTATTCTCTAGTTATGTTCTGTGGCAAATAATAAAATCATGACATGTAGTTCCACGTTGTGAGCAGCAAACAGACAGGACTGGTGTTAAACAAAGTCGGTCTATACAGTTATTCTCCACACAGGCCGACTCTTGTCCCACACAGAAATCTGACCAGGAATCAGAACATTGGGCCGAGTTGATGCAGTGATTGGTGTCAATGACTAAAAACACATCTGATGTCTTCTTCTTTTAAGTGATTTGTTCAAAGCTGATCATCAAATGATCAAAACATTTTTTTTTTTTTTATGATTTTGGAACATGCCAGTTTGGTTGAAAGGAAAAAGTTGTAAAATTTCTTTCTCAGGAAAGAAGTTTCTCGAACGTCTCGGTTTTTCTTCAAACAGCAGCATGGAGTGATCAAAATCAGAGGACGTGTTTGTCTGTTTGCAGGAGATGAACCTGTAGATACTGACACACGGATCCATCCTCTGTGGTCCTGACAGGACAGACAATCCTCACACCTGAGGTTCATCAGTCGTGTCTGGATCGTGTCTTTATGTGCGCAAGGCAACTTGGGGTCTACTCAGATATTTTGTGTTGCAAATCTAAGGGTAGAAGGTAGATGCATTTGTTGAATTATTATCTATGTTTCATGTAAAATACGAAACAATCCGATGTATAAGCCTTTTGTGTCAGTATACGTCATCATTTGATGTCAGCTGAGCTGAGTGTGGGAACCATTTTTCACCATTCCCTGTCATTTTAAATTCAATGCTAATGACAACATTTGATATTCTTATTATTCTGCCCTTCTCACCTGATAACGGTGTCAGATCACTGCACTGACCGCACACTGAGCTCAGAGTGATGCATTGGAAGTTCAATTTCATTCCCTCTGCTGATGAACTTCTTGGGCTCCCAGAGAACATGGACGACACGTCATCAACCACCAGTGTCACATCAGTATTCTGATGTTATTTGAGCACCACATCATCCTGTAGAACTGCCCCCAGTAAACATCCCGTTACTGATTAGAGGAGGGTACAATATATTTGATTTATAACTCCATTAGTTACAGAATTTGTCCCAAAATGTCTCATTAAAAATCCAAACGTTATTATCAACAGAGGAAAGCACAGCGGGTTGATTGTGTTCTAACTTGTGTTCACCAGCGTCAAACAGCCACCTGCTGAAGGGGCAAAGTCCAACCCGTCCAAACGCCATCGAGACAGGCTGAACGGGGAGCTGGAGAGGTTGGCCAGCCTCCTGCCTTTTCCTGAGGAGGTCACCGCCAGCCTGGACAAGCTCTCTATCCTCCGCCTGAGCGTCAGCTACCTACGAGCCAAGAACTTCTTCTCTGGTAAGTTTCACGAGTCGAGTGAAGGTCAGCCGGACCGTTGTGTGATGACATGTGACAGGGAGGAATGTGGTCATAAGTCCCGTCTTATCCCGTTCGGTCTCGACAAACTTCTGTTTCCTGGCTACTGTGGGAAAACACAACTCATGTGTAATGGAGCTGTCGTTAGAAGTCTGTCACCAAAACAAACAGGAGGTAAAAGGTGGAGGAGTCGTACACACCAGCTAAACCAACCCACGGTTCTGCTGTGGCCAAAATGGCTGACCCCTCCCTGTCTCCTTACGAAGAGCGCTGCACTGCTTCCAGACACAACTTTTTTTTTTTTTTTCCTCACGCCTTCAGTGTCGCACAATTATCTGACCAGCGTCAGCTGGACTCCAATTGATAGTGTCCTACAAGGATTTCTGTATTGTAACTATCAGTTGAAGGGGTTACTTACATTGGTTGATCAGGAGTGTTTTCCTACTTGATGTTTACCCGGTATTTTTTTATTAGTCAATCAAAAGTGCTCCTGTAAGTCACAGTTCCTTTGAACAGAGACCCATCGACGTTAGCGTACCAGCAACAGTACGTCATCTGTCATGGCTCATCCCATCCGTCAGAGACGGCGCCAGGGGAAGAGCGACCAGCCACCGCCTTATTCAGATGATTTCATCCTCGCAAAGACCCCTCAATATTTCATCGAGAGCCTGGTCTATGTGTGTGTGATGTCAGTTATTCGAGGATAAGGAGATGGCAGTCGGCTGGATGTCCATTAAAACTGGAGGGTTGCATGCCAATGGCTGAACGTGTACGCTCGTCTCTACGATGCGAAGCGAAGACATTGTTATTTCAGGCAATGATCTTTTCACAGAGAATGCTGCAATGCGGCCGTCGGATGCTCTTGGGCATGAATAATTGAGAGAAACCCCGGAGTTTAAAGAATTTATGAAATGGAAGCAGAGCAATGTTTGTTTAAGACAGCAGCTTTTTGAAATGGCTGTAAGGGGGGGTGAGATGGGACGGACAGCGGTGTAAGGTGTGTGTGTACAGCGGATGTTGAAATGCGTTTCCTGTGCAGCAAAGAAACCGAATGAAACATATAGACATGGAAGACAAGCTCCTGCCACAGTTAATGTGGGGCCACTTGACCAATCAGAATTCATGACAGATTTCACGAGCGATAGGTCGAATTGTCTTATAGGAACAAGCAGAAAAGTCTTATTGTCTTACAGCATTAGCCTACTTTCTGGAAAGTCTTTAAGTAATTAAGGAGCTCAGGGGCTGTTACATTAAGGCAGCAGCTCCAGAGAGAGAAAGCTCTGCAGCCCCTGGGGCCCGACGCTCCGGGCTAAGTCTGTGGTCAGCCATAAATTGTTGTATGTAAACAGTGTAAATCCAACTTGTCAGAGGCATCTGAAAGTGGGTGGTCTGCTGAGCGATGACTTAGCTCCAGTGCACTCTGGGAATGCTGCCATTTCCTCAGCACTGTGCTGCTGCTGCTGCTGCTGCTGCTGCTGCTGCTCTGTTTGGACGCCTGGAAGAACCGTTAACGCCACAAGAAGCACAGCATCATGAAGTATTCAGACGAAGTGTAATGTGCAGCGTAGGAGAGTGGTTCTTCCTGCAGATCAACATCATTTCTGTGTGCTCGCTCCACACAGTCGAGCTCTGTGCGTGTAATTAAATATGTCGAAACAAAGCATGGTTAATCTGGCTGGCGGTATTATCCAGCCTAGCGGCCATCTTTGTTATTGTCAGGGGCTACAATGACAAGATGGGTGTTAACAATTTAAAACCAATAACGCAGGGATCACCCCTCTCTGGGTGAGAGGCAGCTCTCAGCCGTTAAGAGGCGTCCTCACAGCTGTTGTCTGCCCTTTGGATCATTCACGCTCTGTGCGTGAGAGCACTTTGGCAGGAAAGGAGAGAAATTTGCTGCAAAGATAGCTGCAGCATTTTTTTTTCTAAACTCTGGAGGTCCTTGGCTTTGTGTTTGTCTTGTGTGAAGTGTCACACCAAAACCACGGCAGGATCCCGCGTGTGATACGTTACTCCATATTATCGACGTCTGTCGGATCAGTGGCACGCAGTGTTTCCAGCAGCGTTGGTGTTGTCACAGATAATCTGGTGCGGCGAATCAGTGATACGCTGATTAGCACTTGTGTGCTCTTTCTATTTTCATCCGTCAACTTGAGGGAGTTTCCTGGTTGCTCATGTCTTCCCGATATGACTAATCTCCACGGGCAGATAAGCACAGAATAAAGATTCACAATGGTTTTTCAGATGTCCCATTAGCCCCCAGGGCTTTAACATTGTCTATGTGATTATTTTTATAATGCAATTATCTGTCTACATTTAATGTAAAAACACAAATCTAATGTAAAAAATGCATTTTCCTTGTTTTAATCCGCTACATGTCTTTGTTGGAGGTTGATTATTAGGGTGGAGCTGTGACAGATAATTAGGTATTTGCTCTTTACTCTGTGATGTACTTAACTGCAGATAATGATTATTCTCATATATACACGATATGATTAATATTTTGAGTTAATCTGTATACTGTCCAAATATATGCCAGCTCACAAAATACACATGCATGTTTTTATATGTAATACAAAAAAGTCCCTCATCAGCTCAGACGTGTCCAAATGTTTAAAGGAACATGTATACTAGTAGTAATATACTCGTAAAATATGACTGCAGGAGGCACATTGTCTGACAAAGGTAACATCTATATTATTATATATAAAATAGGCCTCCAGTAATGAATCGATTCATAATTCTGAATCAGTTATCAGCTATTTTGACATTTGTCTTTGGTCATGACTTTGTGCCATAGAAGCTGTCTACTTCATTGTTTTTTCACGTCATGATCGCCTGAACATTTGAAGACATCGTCCCTGTGTACTGTGCTATTATCAGTATTTGTATCTGCAGTATGTTTAACACTGCTGCCAGATGTGGAACAAGCAGTTCTCTACTACTACTCTGGATACATTAATGACTCATCATTTGACAGTTTTGCTTAATTCGCAGATTAAGATTATTCATTAATTTGCTTAAAATGCTCCAAGCATCATTCAAATTAACACAGCATTTCCATTAATACCTGCTTTACTTTTCACCCGCTCATTATTCATAATTACAGATGGACATCAGCTGGTAGCGAAATCTGTTGCAATGCAAGTATAAAATTGATGATAATGATAATTTGCTCATCTTTGTAAAATAAATAGTTTGATAGCTTCTCGAAGTTTCTCAGTAAAACACTGTTTGTTTTATTTTCATGTGATGGAAGTATTCCTTTTTTCTTCTAAAACATGTATAATAATACTATGACTGATATAATAATTTAATACAACAGCAAGGAAGGTAATGAATGACAATTTAACAGGTTTCCATACGGAGGACCATGACATCTCTGTGTGTGTTATGTAAGCAGCAGCGTAAAATGTCCTCCATTAATAGGGAGATGGCAAACATGGACCTGCACTGCACACATTATATAACCCCCGCCAGATGAAGCCATAGATGTATACGCTGAATTATGCACATCACCATTACTCTTTTGAATGGCTGTGGTTTATGTGACTGGTGAAAAATCTGAGAATGATGATGATCTGATGCTCCGACATGTATTTCATCGTCATCAATTGAGTGCTGCAAACGCTAATGTCCATGCATCAGTGAAATGACACAGCATGTACTGGCTGTGTCTGCCCATGCATGCTGCAGTTCAGCACCGTTTCTGGAGTCATGTGGAGCTGCTGCTTCGCTGCCATTGGTTATGTAAACTATGTGTCTGTTGTGAAAGTCTCCTTACATGTCACGATGTGTGTCACTGTTACCACCTCCCCTCCCCCTGCTTCCTGTGGGTTGCAAATGAAAGGGAGGCGCTATCTAGGCTACATGATCAGCAGTGGGTCATCGCTTCATGATGACCCCTCCTCCTTCCCTCCCCCTCCATCGCTCTGCCCGTCCTTCCCTCGGTCCGTCCTCCACGGGGCTTAACCCCATCCCCATTCGCCCTGCTGATCACAATACGGCCTTGCTAGGAATGCAGGCCACCAAAGGGAGAACCTGGTAATCGGTGTTAACCCCTCCTCTCCCCACCGTGCCCCGCCCAAATCCCCTCACCCCGCCTCCTACCTCTCTGGAATCGCCTCTCATAAGCAAATATGCAACCATGTGATTGAGAAACCTCAGGAGACACGAAAGCTGCACAGGGTGCGTGCTTTCCCCCCCTGCATTAGTGACCACGTGCTCATGTTCAGCCTGTATATGTGTGGCCACGTATGTGTGTTGCGTGCATCCATGTGTATGTTGGCGGATGTGGGGGTGGTATGTGTGCATTGCGTGTTCAGTTACCGCCGTGTTAAGGGGGTGAAGGAGTTGAAACATTCTATATTTACTCACTGCCATTCACACTGTGCTAGAATAATTAACACATAAACACACTCCCTCATACTGTATTCATGTACTTTTTACTGTGTGCAGTGCATGCTGACGCACACACATGAAATGTTCCCCTGCCCAGAAGGTGAGCTGCAACTTTAGGAGGGAAGAGAGTAATCGCTGCTGTGCAGAGGTGGTTTTGTTTTCGTCCTGTATACCGTTGCATGTAGAATTGTCTAATGAAGATTAGGACCCTGTCAGATTCTGTAGAGGCAGAGAACTCACCTTAGAATAAGGTGCCTATGAGCAATAATGATGTGAAACACTGAGTTCTTTATGGACTGTAGATAAAAGCAAAGTGGCCGAGAACAAAGAACTCAAAGCAGCCAGAATAAAATGTACAGTACTAAATAAAAGCATGCAAAGCAAATAGGTTGGATGACTGAGAATACTGAGAACTTGTTCTGCATTTTGAACAGCGTGAAAGCTCAAGGCAGCTTCACCGTGCTTATTTTTAATTCTAGGAACAGCCAGTAGCCCTCAACCAGCCGACCTGAGAAGTTTTACTGGATCAGTATATTGGATAATTATCTTGGACCAAACCCATTCAGTGGCTTATGGACAAGCAGTTTAATTCTTAAGTTGACTCTGACTCACTGTTACATGCCAGTGAGCTGGGAACTGCAGTTATATGCTTTTGTTGGTCCTGGTGACAGTGGCATCTGCTTTCTAGATGAGCTGAGGAAGTCATAGAGAAATCTGTGTATATTCTGTCGCAGCTTAATCCGTCAAATCTTTGATTGTTACGTTCACTCTGTATTAGAGTGAGCTCAGATTTCAGCTAAAAATCATTTCAAGACAAGACCAAGGACAATTAATATCATTAACAGCATGTCTGTCACCTGCATACATGGAATACATACCACAGGAGTCTCCTGCTGGGTTAAATCTAAGGCAGCTGGACTCGGGAGTCTTCAAGCAAACTACAAGTCCAGTCGTCTTAGACTTATCCCAACAAGATACCATGAACTGGATGACTGAGATCCTTCACAGACGTACCACAAGTGTCTGAATAATTTCAGTTTATGGGAGAAACCAAGAGAGGTCTGAGGAACTCCACACTTGGAGCTACTGTACATCTACAAACCTGAAGTCAGAATGTCCAAGGGACCAAATGTATCATTTAAAAACCTGTATGCTGCAATTAATATATGTACCATGTCAAAAGCTGTGGTAAGGTCCAACAACATGAGAGCTAAGATTACCTGAGTTTGGTTGTGATCAGTGTCATTCAGAACTTTGACAAGTTTCATGAATCAAGAGTGAAACAGGTGGTTCTTTTTTGCTGACTGAGCCAGAAGATTGATCTCTGTAGGGTTTGTCTGTGACCATGAGTAGGGTTGTTTGGTGGTTTAGATGACCGATTTGTGTGTGTGTGTGTGTGTGAAGGACTACTCGAGCAAAGTAACAAGCCAAACAAAAGTTGACCAAACAAAACTTTGTATTCTGCCAAGACGTGCAAACCAGAATAACAAGTGTGCTGTATGTCAAGAATATAAATATGATAAATATGCACATGTCATGACATAGTTGCAAAGGAGATGCCATAGTATGCTTTTGTTATTCTTTTGCAGCGTGTTTCAGAACATATGATGAATTTGCCAAGTTCATTGCTAAAATTCAAGCGTCAACTTTTTTTTTTAAAAGGGTGAGAACATTTTATTCAGAAATGAAATCATCATGGTTTGTGCCAACATAAACACAAACAAGTCAGAAAGGATGCAAGTTTATTTTCGTCAGTTTACAAATGGACCCTGACAAGTGTCTTTGCAGTGTCAACATCTTTAAACTGCTCTTCCTGATTAGCTGCTAAGTTTCATTGTGGAGATTAACAGCTGAGCAGAAGCTGCAGGGAAGCTTGCAGTGATATAGAAAACATGGACATCCCAAACTGGACATCCCATCAAAGCACATCTTTCAAGAGCATATGTGAAAAGCCTCTTAACCTTTTCTTGACCAATGTCACATCTGTTGTGTTGTGTTGTTGTTGTTGTGTGAAATACCTGCTCACGTATAAACAAGGATGAGCTGTGTACGGTGGCCTACATATCCACTTCTGGCCTGCAGACACAGCAGATTGCTGTCAACTTGGTGAACCCACGGATTTATTCTGAGTTCTGGCACAGACACCCGACATGTCCAAACTCGTTTTTGTGTTCTTGATTTAGATAAAGATTATCTATTCTATTCTTGTGATGCCCAGACTGACTGTATTGTCAGTGAGCCAGGGTTTAAACACAGATGGCTCGAGAAACGACATCTGTACAGGATACTACTGGTAGCACATATAGATGCCACTACACTAATACCTAGGGATATTTCTGGAAAAACTTGACAGTCACGTACACTCGTCAGTTGAATCAATGAAGGAGGAAAAACAGTATGTTTCGTATAAACATTTGCAGTGAGACCAGAAATCCGATGTGTGATGATGTCACATATGACTGCCTAGAATTCTTCATTTTGCTGTCATCCTCGCACCCTGCGGTCTGAATCGGTCCTGGCGTGCTTCCAAAATAAACTGCTTCCACCGCCCTCAACTGCTATGGGCCATGTGGGCGGGGCATGTCTTGTAATCGCCAGAATTAGTGCAGCAAGTCATGATGTCCACAGGTCTCTGTCACTGTGGCCTGATGTCCCCCACCCCCTCCAACCAGGCTTAGTACGCCTGGTTAATACTGTCCAAATATAGCGCTGTTTCATGATTCAGACCTCCACTGTTGTTATCTCATGTGACCTGACAGCAGAGACCTACAGTATGTGGCGTAAAAAGGACATGTTTATTCCAAATGCATTGACTATGAAAAGGTCAGGAGAAATATACTATTTTTCAAATCATATGAAAGCAAACACATTCCATGCTACTGTAAACACAACAGCAGTCAAGGCGACGCATGCTGAAGTCTGAGCGTCTCCATCCAAAAGCAATTGACCAGCGAGAGAAAGTGACGGTTTTAACAGGGGCTCAGTAAAATGTGATCCCAAATGTCTTCTGTGATTGGTTGCAAATACCTCGTTAAGTCTTTGGTAGAGTCATGTGTGTGTTTTGGGATCAGAGGTCCATGGCGGCCTATAATGCCACCTTGGAAAGAAGCCAAAATGACATGTAGAGATTGAGCTGGAAATTGAAGCAGTGTAGAACATCCCTGCTAATCCTGTTGAAAATAGCCTGGTGGGACAAATTGAATCTGGTCAAATATTTGATAAATATTTGCAGTTTTGCTATGTTTGGGGTGGTGGGTTGGGGGGGGGGCAGCTTCCAACAAACTAAAGCCCTCTGAGCTAAACCCTTTGCGTACCAGTCTGGCTCTGCAAGGAGCGATGTCATGAAGCTTTATGCTGGGGGCTGCATGATGAAGGCCCGGACCCGAGCCAAGCTGGCCCCCGGGATCACAGTCTCAAAGGCGGGTCTTCTGAGGGTGTCGACAATGTGATGGGTCCATGCAGCTCTGCAGGATTTTGTCCAAGACAAATGTGACTTTCCCTCCATCCATTTGCTGCGGTGTGTATCCCCAGCAGGAACCTGTGTGGCTGTTCCAGGAGGAGAGAGGTTGTCAGTCAGTCACGGGACTGACACCCACTCACACCCACATTCACTCCTGCTAAGCAGCTAAAAATACAAAAATTAAAAAAAAAAATTAAAATGCAAGTGCAGTGTCCACTGATATTGTATATTTTCACATTTCCCTGTAAATAATTTGTGCATTTTATTCATAAAGGTATATTTGTGCATATCTGCATATATATATATACAATATATTCAATAGCCCAGTGGGGTAGCTCGCTGGGTTAGCTCGGTCGAAACGGTCTAACGGTAACCTAACATGGACTACAAGAAATGATTAACTATGATTCAATGCCACACACGTGGATACTGGAATACTTAAAGCTGTATAACATCAACACTGGAACAGGCCCTGAACATCATCAGAACAATAGAGGTCGACCACAACAGAGGCATACACGGCACAACCAGATAGCGGTCATAGTGTACAGGAACATCTGCACTGAGTGCAGACACCCCCAAAAGGTGACAGTGAACAAACTTCCAGACTGACGAGGTGGTGATGGCCAATCAGCCGGACATGGTGGTGGTGGGTAAACACAGGAAGACAGTGGTGGTGATAGATGTAGCCATCATCAGAACATGGAACATGAGGAAAGCCCCTGAGACGGTCCAGAACATCACAGCTGGCTGTAAGATGGAAAGGCACAAGCAGGTAGTGTACAGGAACATCTGTACTGAGTATGGACTGGGAGAATGGCTCCAGCAGATACCAGGAACATCAGAGATGTATGTATTGAATGTATATATTGAATTTATTCCATATTTATTCAATATATTCAATATTCAATATATGTATATGTATGTATGAATCTATTCGTTGTAGTTTGAATGCTGACTAAAATTAGATGTCCGAAAATAAAATAGCACAGTCTGTCTGTGTCACATCAGGTCAGAGCAGTTACAATTCAAGTTCCTTGTTATCTCGAAGCTCAATTATGCTAAAATAATCACATTTGGGAAAGCCAAGCTGTTCTATTCAATCCACTGGAAGCGCCTCTGGGTGACTGCGCCAGCGCTATTATTCCAAATGTATGTTATGGCAGCGGGGATGTAAATTTTTCATTATGTACACTCGTGCCCAGTGAAGCCTGATAACAAGATCTGCTCTGTGTCGTCCTCTGGCCATTCAGGAGGCTTCGTGATGGCCCACTTTCGCTGGCTTGATGAAACCACTGACGCCACTGCGTACCTGTTTTTTTCTGATGTGTGAGACAGACAACCAAAACACAGAGCAGCCGCACAGATAACAAGGCGCAGTGACAGAGGAGTCTGTTGAGAGCTCATTTTAGAATGAATGGTTTGAGAACAGTCGTGACTTGAGACGGCAGATTGGTTGGTTTCTGAGGTTTATCTCATTTGATAAGCTGAGACTTGAAAAAACAAAAAGTCTTCACCGATTTCTATTTCTATTCGTATGTTCATGTGTTGGATCAGTAATGAAGTAATCAAATGATTTGTTATCAAATTAAATTTTTAACAAATTCATTAAGGTCTGACGTTCATTGTTGTATTTTCATTATTGATTGTCTTTTTTTTTTTTTTTCGTTGAGAAAGTTAGATATCGTCAGGAGCAAAGAAACCAGAAACAATCCTCATTTATGAAGCTTCAATTCCGAGAACTTATTATTTTATGAACATGCTAAACAATTGGTTAGCAGTTGATTATTATTATTATTATCAAATAATCATTTAATTCTTGCAGCAATGAATATGACAACTTACTGTCTTATGAAGTGTGAACACGTTGACATTTTTGAAAACTGGAATACATTTTTGATGGCTTAATGCATTGCTGAGGCGAACACGAGGAATGATCAGGTTGGTCATATTTGACCTAAAAATGAGGTCGGCCATCTTCTCCCCTCGAAAAGGAAAGGCAGCGCCGAGTCGACTGGTCCATGCCAGCTTTTTCTCACTGAATTTTTTTTAAACTATCAGTTTCTGCTATTGATCTGATCGGTGGATTGGTCTGTCTATTGATTTTCTTCGTGCATGTTTTTAGATTTCACAAGTAATGATGGAAACAAACAAGAGATAATGTAAACAAAGAACCATAGCCAAGGACAATATTGAACTCGTGTAGTCTATACCGATCTCACTCGTCACCTTCTGTTTTACTTGAACTCGCCAACCACATGCTCCCACATTGTCAAGTGTGAAAACAACATACAATCAAAAAAACAAACAAACTCGAATATGTCTGGATGCAGATTATGTCACACGATGTTGTCGTGTAGCCTGGACAAGCTGTTTTTTTGGGGGGGAACAGGGTCAGAGTTGTCCAGCCGAAGCCTCGGTTCGTGTGTAGGTACGAGTGGCGTCGGACTCCCCCCACACAAAGTCCATATGCGATCCATTGTCTGCTCCGACACTCTTCACACCACCTCGCCTCTCAGATGGAGTCCTTGTTAACCCATTTGCAGACAACAAAAGATCTGACCCAGAACCAAGTTACCCAATCATGTCATACATAGCCCCCAGGGTCGAAGGTCATCACGGGTCACAGCATGATGCTCCTGCCGGGGTCAGAGATTAATGTGCCTGACCACTGCTCTCTTTCTCATGACATCACCTCATGAGAACGAGGGCTCATTGTCTCACTTTGTACAAAGAACAATGATGAGTAGTGAGATAATATTACCTGGAGCTACCCTTTATATCATGGAACTGTTGATGATGTCACAGATTCCCCTCAGCAGTAAATCATTACATACCTAAACAAAATATTGACTGGCTAAAGGAGCATGATCGACACTTTTCATGTTCCCCCAACCTAAAGGATCAATTGAAGTTATCATCATATAAATAATTCTTGTACTAGATGTTCATCAAGTACAAGAATTATTTTGTTTTCTGGAGATTTATTTTATAATGGAATTATGAGCGTTATGAATTATGAACGCTCTTTGTATTGGATTTTTTCAGATGTATGAAAGCAAAAGATTTTGTTCAAATGTGTTCACGATGACCCTAATAAACTGGTATCAAGATACCACAACAGGGAGGGAGTTCACAGAGTACTGAGAAGTCCTAATTAGAAAATGTATTCATGATCAGTTACCTATTCAGTAGCGATGTGTTTCTGCGTGGGGTTTGTGGAGTCATAATCCAGCAGAAACTTGGCCACTGTGAGTTCACTAATTTCAAATGGAACAAGCAAAATGAACCAAAATGCCTGAGTCACACTGCACAGATTCACTAGACAATGTGTTTTTGTTCAGTGAATAACAGATGAAAAATAATGTTAAATAACTATTTTTTCTCAGATTGTCAACTCCAGGTCAAGTCACTGCTATGTGATCAATGTTTAAGATAGTTTTACCATCCTGCAGGGTTCTTATGTGAAAGTACCATCAATACACGGACATTTGATTGATGAAGTAAATGTGTGTGTCGCCATCCTCCTGTGAGGTCATTTGCATCCTGGCACGCATGCAGAGAACCTTTATGTTTTCATTTATACTTTATACATTTTAGTTATTACTCACGTCACAGAGATGCAACTAATATTTTTTTCACCCTCATATTGATAAAGACATAATTAGAAATGATAACTGAATTGATGATGGAAAATAATTGTCGTTTAAAAAAAAAAAGAAAATCTTTCCATTTGAGATTGTACACGTTAGATTTCTGTAAAAGTGTACAAATTCATAACCTTCAAGGTCAAATAACATGTTAGTCCTCTGAATGTCTTGAGCCTCCGCTTACGCTGTCTTGGTCTCTGAGATGTGTGTGTGTGTGTGTGTGTGTCTGGGTGGGGGGTGATGGCATGGGTGTGGTAAGGGACAGCAGACAGTAGACTGGAGGGGGGAGGTTAGGGTTGTGCAACTTGACGTCTGAGTTTGAAATATGTGGAGTATACTTCAATGCATGTCTGCTCACATTCTGCCTATCCACACGCACACACACAAACACACACACACGTATAAAACATACCATGCAGACAAATAGAGACCGAGATAAGACGACAGAGTCCCTTACAGAACCACTGAACCACATTAAAGCCACATAATCATTTGACTGAGAATTATTTGTCCTGTCATGAACATATTTTCCTAAAGATTAATGTGATGTCTTGAAATTGCTATTTTATTCCAGTTGATTGTCCTAAATCCAAAGACATTCCCCAGTGACTGAAATAACTATTCCGTATATGACTCTCTAGCACACAGCGGTTGTCACAAGTAAAATGTCTCTAAATGAAACCTATAGATTGTAGGTGATGAATATTTGATGAGCTCTGACGGACACGCAGCATCTTCAGAGGACAGTCTGTTACCATGGGACTAAACCGTGTCCTTGTGCCTCCCCTCACTCCACAGTCGCCTTGAGCAGTCGGGAACGAGTGACTCCAGCCGGTGTGAATAATGACGACAGCAAAGTCGCAGGAGAAACCAAGATTCCTGAAGGAGAACTTCTGCTGCAGGTATGAAACTCGTCATCAGCGTTCAACAAGGAGCGACGGGTGAGAGAGTCTGATGGAACTTGTGTGTCTGGATCCATCTTGTGTTTTGTTTTCTTCCGTCTCACAACTACCCAAATTGTATTTAGGCCAGTGACAGAGGATATTCAGGGCGGCTTTCCACTCAATACATCTGGCACTGTCTGCTGTGCACTCATGCAACAATAGTGCAGTGTTTAGTCGGGGACAGTCTGCTGCTGAACCGGTGGATAAAACCGCCCGCAACTAATCTGAGGCTGTGCTAAAGAGCTTGGTGTTTTCTTATCATGTCGGCAAAAGAGGTGAGCCACACTGTCTGTCGGCAGAGTGATGCAGAAACTATCATGCACTTTGTTACAAAGCAGAGGAGAGGAGACGTGGTGCTCCGACCGATATGTGTAATGGTTTTTGTCGTTTCAACAAGTTGTGGTCACATTTTTCCACTTTACTGACTCCCGACAACATGACTGGTAAGATGATTAAGCAGGTTTTAAGCTCTAAAGCTACCGATTGCGAGAGAGAGAGAGAGAGAGAGAGAGAGGTTGATGGTGGAGTCTCATGTCCGTCTGATTTGCACACTGAGTTAAATCTAAGCTCAGCTGTGTCCCAGATCATAGGTGCCTGGACAAAGCAGCCAGTGGAGCAAATGCATTTGCTTTCCCAGCTATTGTCTTTTATAAAACAAACTCAATCAGTTGATATTCAAACAGCCTGTATCCAATTCCAGCATCTTACAACAAAAAGCAATAAAAAATGTATTTTTTTTTCAAACCTGCAGCTGCTTGTTTGACTGAACACTCAGGAATGATTGTTAACATTGACATTAAGTCCTGGATGGACCTTCGGTCCACATGGAACTGGTATTTTGCAGTCTGAGTATGATCATTTTTGAGACCGGATCCCAGATGAATCTGTTTCTCCTGTGTGTGAAAAACTCAGACGCATCTTTCCTGAGCCAATGACGTCATAGCTCCACCCCTTCCTTCACTAACTTGTGAACAACCATGACGATTCACCATGTTCACGCTGCTGAAGCCTCTGAATGTGATTGTGTTTGTCTGTCCACACAAATATCTCCTTTTTGTTTGATTCATATTCCCAGGGATCTTGTTCTTGTTTTGTGCACACGTGCCGCATGTCTTCTTCTATTCTATTTCTGCGGCAGCCATATAGTACCACATACCGGCTGTTTGTTAAAACTGGAAAAAAAGTAAACTGCAGTTTTCAGTTCAGTTTTAACGGAAACCAAGTATTCAACCAAAGTTTGATATTTTTGTATTTCCTTTAATCGGGAACCCTGAAATGAGATGAATTCCTGTTGGCTAACAGTAAACAGACTGACAAGTACATATGTCACACAACACTGTGCAGCTCTACTGAGTGTAGAGGAGGAGAGGCTTCATTTACATGTTGTCCTTGTATTTCACGGAGCGGCTCCTGGCAGATAACACAGCTGGGAGATAATAACTAAAAATAATATCATGTCTTTGTTTAATTGGACATTTGTTTTCGCAATCAGTTTTCAGTTTTGCTCCAGATTAGAAGAAAAAGCCATTTCCATTCAGGGGAACCTGGGGGGTGGATCTCTTCATGGCGGTTTTGTTCCCCCGGTACTGTATGTGATTGAGTGGGGAGTGAGCTCACTGGCTGCCAGATCGCTTTTGATCTGCTGGAGTCATTGATTTTCCAGTCCAGTTCCTCCCAATGAGCACCACACTGGCATTCCAGGAGAGGAGAAGAAGCAGCCTGCCTGGCCGCCATACCCTGACCCTACCAGGGAGGTTTCATTATTGTGATAAGCCCACGTTTCCGTGGCTCGTTGGTAATGAAAAATGAAAGCTCGTTTGGAGAAGCAGACTCAGACGGAGGTGAATATTACACAGGGGGCCTCTTCCGTTTCTTGGTTTATTTCAAGGTTTGAGTCTTAGCGTTGTGCATTGTTATTCAATAAGTAAAAACCCGTTGCCGTTCTAAAATGAGATGTTTCATTTTGGCAGACAAACTTATAATGTGTTTTTAATGTGTAGTCTGCGAAAGCACTGACCTCTGGAAATCCAGTAACAGTGAGGCTCTCTTCTTCGTTCTTCTGTTTTATGGCCTTTGGCAAACTGCTTTTAGGGCACATTAGCGCCACCCACTGGCGCCAATAGCAAACTACATACTATATATATATACACACACACACACACACACACAGTATATACGCTGATATTTTCAACTGTACTGCTGTAGCACCATGAATTTCCCAATTTCAATGAATGTTACAAATCTCTATTGCACATTCAATACATGTACAAAACAACTCAGTTGAAGTTCACAGTACGTGGAAGTGTCAGCATTAAAGGGAACCCATCAAAATGCATATAGAGAGAAGATAAAAATGATTTGTGCTTTGGGGACTATGACACTGATTGACCTACCACGTGATAATTCACTAAATCATAGTACCATATAATTCCTGGGTTTTGGAATATCTGACAACAAAAACAAACCAAACCAAACATTTTTTGAGCATGAAATCTTAGTTATAATTTAGAAGTGTGTTTCTTTTGCTTTAGGCAGTATGGGGACTTTGACCAACACAGAGGAGGTCTTGTAAGTTGACCAACCAATGTCCTGATTAAGGTGAAATCCCATAACTGAGTCCCATCAGCTCCATTCAGTCAATATAAAAGAAGCCGTTCAGTTACAGTGACTTGAAGACTGAAGGTTCAGCTTATTCCAGCGGCTGTTTAGTGGCTGTTTCAGCTTTGACATTTGGGTGTTTATGTTTATTGTGGAGGAAGTGTGGCAGATAATTGTGGTGAATCACTGGTGTGTTATCAAAAAGGATAACATGGCGTCTCCAGGATTAGCCTCAGCCTGCGGGCTGATTTTGGAAAGGGATGACTGTGCCTGAATAAATCTTTGTGACCGTGTGCAGACAGTTGTGTGTGTTTGTTTACAACATGTTGTCGTGTGCGAAAAGGGCATGTGTGCGTTTGGCGAGGTGGAAATATTGGACTGGCTGTTCCCCCTTTTTGAGAGGAGATTTCACTTCACATGCTCCTCCTATGCTTTCGTTGTCTCCCACATTCCTTCCCTTTGCCTAAATCCTGCTTCATGTTACTTCTTTCTGCAATTTGCCATCCCGTGACTAGTTATAATGCATAAAGCTGCAGCGGTTTGGTTTCTATGACCCATGCTACAACTCTTCACTGAGATCAGTTGAAATCAGCACGGTTGTTTTCTCTAAAATCCTGCTAATAAAAAACCGACAGAGCAGATGTGTGGCCTAAACTAATCTCTTGTCAGAAGTAGTAAACAAGAACAAATACACCAACGGATGTTTGTTAAGATCAATTTTGAGTTCAGTATTTATATCGTGGGTGTATCTGAGTCTAGTATTATGTTATTATGTCCCAACTCCCTGAATAAACATTCTTTACTGTTTTTGCTGATGTTACATTACATAACGTCATTGTCTTTCTGTTTTTCACCACAGGCTCTCAACGGTTTCGTCCTGGTCATAACGGCCAGCGGTACAATATTCTACTCCTCTCACACCATCCAGGACTACTTGGGCTTCCATCAGGTAACTAACGCCGCACGAACAAAGACATTGTCATCTTACTCAAAACTAATCTATCTGCACAAACCTAATCTAATTCTCTTTTCTCGTTGTGGTGGTGTATTGGCCTCTGTTAGCCATTTGTTAGCATGCTATTACCTTTTGTAACCAGTGGGATTGTTGTGTAGCAGCCCATAGATGGCGCCAGTCATTTTTTTGTGTGTGACTGTTTAAAATTACATTTGTAAATTAAACAAGTGCTTGTACAGTCGACATACTTGACAGTTTGTACCGTTTTGCTTTGTTTGTACAATTTAACACATAATAGCAAGTCCACTTTTCCAAAACGCAGCATGCTCTCAAATACACACTTCATCTTTTCAATGTCACCACCCTCCATCCAACCTAGAGGATGCGGGGGTGGGGGGGGGGGCGCCATGTCTGACTTTAAAAGCACGTTTGAATAGACAGTTTGCGTGCAACATCTGCTGGGAGCAGCTCGGTTTTTGGTTGATCCACGGGTCTGATCTCTGCATGGTGCTTCAGAAACGGAACAGGCAGAGACACCTGACCTATTTATAGCTTGGCCTTTTGCGGGAGCCACCAGTCGCAGCAGTGAGCTGCACTGGGCAGCATCTCTGCATCTCAGGCCAACTGCAGAGCACACTGGGCTTCCATCTTCGTCAGGCAATGCGAGCGTTGCGTCCACACAATGTTTTAGAGAAGTGTGGACTTCATATGTGTCATTTGCTTTCTTGGACACAAGTTAATGCCTTTGCGTATGTTATTTCCCTCAGACTGACGTCATGCACCAGAGTGTGTATGAACTGGTGCATACGGAGGACCAACAGGAGCTCAGGAGAAACTTGCACTGGGCTTTGAACCCTCCTCCTGCTGCATCATCCTCCATTAGCCAGGACTTGCCAGCAGGTGAGCATTCTCTCCTCTCCTTTGTGCATTTCAGGAGCAGCAGCGTGGATAAAACCCAGTTGTCTGAACGTTTCGTCACTGTCTTTGCAAGACAGTTCATCGACCTCAGACCCCTCACAACGTGTCACTTGAATCCGAACAAAGCAAACAAACTCAAGTTGTCAACACACCCTGAACACCCAAAGAGACAATGGAAGAAATACGTGCATAATTGTTTGTACGCTCACTGCATTAACAACAGCTAAGTCTGTAGTTGCATACACATTTGGACATCAGTATCAGATGGTTAAGTACACTCAGTTTACGCATTAATCTGTAAAACCATCCTCAGGGCAGGTCACATGACGCAGTAATCTTCACTGTGGCTTATGAGGTGAAGTGGTCCCAGATCTGTATTTGGGTTTTAAGATGCTTATGTCTGTGAGGCATGGTTTTTAGCATTGTGTTCCAGATGATACTTACAGCTCCGACACAGGCATACCTGCTCCTCTGCACCGAGGGAAGCTTTGCAGTCTGCTGTTGAACTACCGCAAATGTTGTTCCACATTTGTTTCATCAAAACTCCATCAGCAGTGTGCTTTCAGACTCACCTGAGCAAACCAAAACCACAACATTTTAACCAAAAGCGACTCCAGACAAATAGTTGTCTCTCTGTACTCAGTACTAAAATCAGTCTGTATCGGTCTGTATCTTCCAGTTTCTCTTTTCATTTTGCAAAAATAAGACAGCTGCATCTTTTGACTGTAAATAAAAATGTAAGTATGCAGATGTTTATTTCAAGCTGTTGGCTGCTTTGTCCCATGACAGATAGTGAGTTGGTCACTATCATCGACTATCAAACATTACTGAGGCTTTTACCGTCCTGGAACAATGCAATACAAAGAAAAAACATGCTGATGCATGTATCATTTTACTGTTTGACACACTGAAAACGAGAGAGTCAAGATTTGAATCGTGAACCTTTTGATCAGCTGAATCATTGAGTAGTGTCATTGATAAGAGTCAGTTGTCCACACAGTTGACAGCAAAGTGTCTACTATTCCACACAGATAGACACTTGACTGTGTGGTACAGTCTCTACGAGTACACAGTACTGGGTCTACTCGGGAACAAAACAAGAAAGAATCAATGACTAAAATGTTCAAATTATTTTTGCATACATGTGTATCTGTGTCATTTCAACCTGCAGTGTCTGTAAGTTCATTAGGTTCTGACCTGAAAATTTACTTTTGAACAGATTTGGAACAGAACGGCTGTCAAATCAGAATTTTCCTGCCAGTGTTCCCTGACTGCGAGAGCTATTCATGAGGAGGAAATGGTGACTGAACGCACATAGTGTCCACGTGATGCAAACCTGCACACAGTGTAGCACACAGTCTTCTTCATGAATCCTGATTAGTGTTTTACGAAAGTGGACGTCATTGAGTCAAGTGTTAAAATGACTGTAAAAATCTGTAACGTGTTGAGTTGGAGCTTCCCCGGGCTCTCTTACATAAGTGTGCTCTCCACAGCACACGAGGACTGATGATGTGTGACAACTTTAAATTGCAGGTCTGAATAAAATGATTGCTTGTGATGCGAGGCCAGTTCTCTCGTTCTGCCCGTTGGGGACGTCATCAGAGCACTAGTGTTCATGACTCAGTAGCTGCTGTACATGAAAAGACGGAACAGATTTGGAACGTAGATTCTGTCTACGATTTAAATCAGCATGTTACTACGACTGAGAACCTCCGTAGACATGTAACATGTAATTGTCAGTCAGCTCATTTTGGAGCTGAAGCTGAACGCAGCTGCCTCAGAGGTAACAGAGGTAACAGAATAATACCTGATGGGTACAAGCTCAGTGAAAAGACCTGAAAATCCACTGAAACAATCAACACTTCTCCAAGTCAGAGTGCTGTGAGTGTGTGCGCTGAATACCACCCCAGACTGACTCTGATGTTCTGACCAGCTTGCGTGCATGGTCCCGGGTGGGGTTACTGTCAGGCCATCAGAGACGTGCACTGTGTTTGAGACATATTTTACCTGTATGAGCGTAATCACAGACAAAGAATACAAGTACGAAGGTTGATGATGGGTGATGGTGGCGTCAGGTGCAGTCTTCTGCAGTAAGTGAACGCCACTCCCCCAAGCGTAACCATGGATTTCATTCTCCACGGCAGCATGTCAGCGTCCTGTGCTGTGGTCATTAGTTTGGGTCCAGTGGCTAAAACAAGGCAGCGTACGGCCGACCTTCGCTGTGACCTTGACTCTATTGTCCGTTCACAAACTTTGGACCGTGTCCCCCGGGTTGGCCTCCAGTGCAAATGGTCTAATACTCAGGTTCTAGTTTCGATGTAAACAGTACACCAAAATGATGATGAACATTTGTTTGGATTCCACAGACATGGAAACTGACAGCAGCTCATCTTTGGTCACCTACAACCCCGAACAGCTTCCCCCGGAGAATTCTTCCTTCCTGGAGAGAAGCTTTGTGTGCCGCTTCCGCTGCCTCCTGGACAACTCCTCTGGCTTTCTGGTATGTCACATGTCACACGAAAAGGACAACGTTCCAGAGTTGAACCCGGGACACCTGAGAATGACCAGTTCCTCCAAAAGATCCCATGAAACCTACCAAACTAACTCCATTCCTCTGCTCACCCAACAGGCTTTGAACTTCCAGGGCAGGTTGAAGTTCCTGCACGGACAGAACCAGCGTCAAGAAAACGGAGGAAAGGCGCCCCCGCAGCTTGCCCTTTTCGCTGTTGTGACTCCTCTGCAGCCGCCGTCCATCCTGGAGATCAGAACCAAGAACATGATCTTCAGAACCAAACACAAGTTAGACTTCACACCGCTGGCCTGCGATGCAAAGTAAGTCTGGTTCTTGACCACAGGTCTTCAGTCTGCAGTATTTCACCATGCAATATGAATGTAAGCTGTAAAAAGAAAATGAAAAGGATTGTTGTTTCTTACAGAGGGAAAATCGTTCTGGGGTACACAGAGGCTGAGCTGCGGGTTCGAGGATCTGGTTATCAGTTCATCCATGCAGCAGACATGTTGTACTGTGCAGAGAACCATGTCAGAAGTAAGTGTCAGCCTGTCAGTAAGTGTCTTTAGGACCCTTTGTTAAACCTTTGATTGTATCTTATACCTCTTTGAATACTTCCTGTTCTACTGATCGGTGTGAACTTACACACAAATTACAAGTCCAAAGACGTGAGTGAATTAAACCTCTTAGTTATAAGAGAAGTTATTCCTTATTATTGTGCTGCATAACAATAATAATAAACATCATATCGTTAAAGACAATGTGATGAGGTTTGTGAGGACAAACTCTCTATAATCTCCATAGAATGACATTCTATTATCTATGTTCATGTTCACGGTTTACAAAGGTGTTTGCTATGTGTAATCCATCCGCCAGTGTCATAAACATGCTGCTATTTAAGGTTTAGCCCAGTCAAAAAAAAAGTTGTGGCGGCCCAGTCCAACCTGGTCAGAGAGTTAAAACAGCTTTCGCAAGTAATCCTTCTGGATTATGGAGCAGATTGCGCAAAGCTGCAGAGCTGCCAGAGTCGAGGCGAGGCCCACAAATCTACTACATAAGCAAAGCATCCCATATGACTCCTACGGCAGCATTAAGTCATAGTGAGGAAAAATACGTCAGTGTTGTGATGTGTTATTCAATGTAGTTTATTGAACATGCACAAGCAATAAAATAAGGAAAACTTTTAAATAGGAGCCACATAACATGCAATGCATGCAATAATATTGTACACAACAAAAGGTTGAGAAAGCTTTTCGCTGCCTCGCTGCTAAAAGTCCACTTATTTATTATCCCTGTTTGTGTTATCTGTGTTTGTAGTGATGAAGACTGGAGAAAGCGGTCTGACTGTATTCAGGCTCCTTACCAAGGAAAATCGTTGGAAATGGGTCCAGGCTAACGCCCGTCTGGTTTACAAGAACGGCAAACCAGACTACATCATTGCAACCCAGAGACCTCTTCTGTATGTTCCTGTTATGTTCCGTTGGCAAATGAGTGTGCCAGTTGATAATATCAGTTGATATTAGCACTAGGGGGCAGCATTTCACCAGAAAGTTGACCTTTATTATATGAAACAAGAACATATTTGTCCATTATTTCACATTGAAACTTAGATGGTGTCTAAAAGACTGAGCTGCAAGAACCAGAAAATGAGTAGAGGAAGTAGTCCCCGACATACACCACACCACTATTTACTGTAAATGATTCAAGGCCTCTTTGCAGTAGTGTCATGAGACTGGATCAGGGATGGGCAACGTTGATGAAAGTGAGTGCTGCAAATATATTCTTCTCATTAGTCGAGGTCCACGCTTCAGTGTCATGTCAATGACATGTCATGTTGGCCATCAATCATACAAAATCCACGAGGACTCTGAGAGGAAATTCCCTTCTCTATGCGTTTTGCTTTAAGAAAAGGTCTGACTGAACATACAGTAGTTGGCTTGCTAATGACTTGACTAGTGGGTGATCAAGTGATTATGAAGCGATTTAATATCAAAGTTTGGAATCTCTGAGATTTCTGCAATAAACATTTGTAAAAGACTGAATGCTGACTTCCAGATACACTGGAATTTCAATGAGCATCGCAAAAGAAGAAGTGTCCCTCAGCTCATGTCCCAGACCTCCTTCACCCAACAAATTTCCAATGATTCGTTTTAATGATTTATTTTATTTCATGTGTAACAACTGATCTGTGGGCCAGTTGCCCCTTTCTGGACGAAAAATGAAACTTTATGGATTTACCCTGACATGGGTACCTTCCCATTTGTAAGGTTCATGACACTTGAATGGCATCATTCAGTCTTCAGGTAATAATAATAATAATAATAATAATAATGTGTTCTCTTTTTGTAGGGATGAAGAGGGAGGAGAACACCTGCGTAAGCGTTCCATGCATCTACCCTTTACCTATGCTACAGGTGAAGCCTTGCTTTACCAGTCCAGCCATCCAATCGCAGGCTTCAGAGATGGCAGCCATGAGAAAAATGGTAGTAAGTCAAAGAAAAGTCGGACTGAAAGGCTGGTGAAGGAGGGTCTGGACCCTGGCTCTCTTCTCGGAGCCCTCATGAGTCAGGATGAGTCTGTATATGTTTGCCAGCCTGCCATGGAGCCCAAAATGTCATTTCATAGCAGTTTCTTTGACGAACCCATGGGCTTCTCTGGCTCCAAACCCTCCAGCCTACACAGAAACTGGGACACACAAACCAATGGTGTTGTGGATCAAAGTATCACAGAGCCAGGCACCAGTTTTGACCCGCTACTGGCTACTCTGGACTCCCTCTCCCTGGAGAGCCAAGGGGTTGTGGATTCAGAAGATGGGGACTGTTCAAACGGCGAGTTGTTTGGTGCTCTGGAGGGACTGGGGCTTAGTGCTGAAGACCTGGAGCTCCTGCTGCTGGACGAGCGGATGATCAGGGTTGAGATAGACCCTGAGCGTGTGCCCACTTTGGATGACTTGCTAACAAATGATGAAATCCTTTCCTATATCTATGACTCTATAGAGGGAAAAACTGATTCCACAGAGCATGGAGGACAGGCGCCTCCCAGTTCTGCGTCCGTAAAAACCACAACAGTGTCGGTACCTGACGGTAAGATCAACTCTGACACAAATGTGCAGCTGCAGTTCCCTCCCCATGAGCCTCCCCTGGTGGGGAACACTCCCATCATCCAGCTGTCCCAGCAGATGCAAAAGCACCTCAACATGCATCCAGGTAAGGCAGCACAGGACTGGGGCCAGCAGGGTGAACATTTGGATCACGCCCTGGTCAACGGAGAGCTGCTGCGGCACACTCAGTCCACCTCCAACGGACAATGGACAGCTGAGGACATTCTACTGAACGCGGGGATACAGCTGGACCACATCAGTTCACAACAGACAATCTTCAACGGCAAGGCCTCAGAGCTTGAGCAGCAGCAGCCAACGCATCAAAGCTTCCTTCAGCAGCCGCAGCAGCCGCAGCCGCAGCCGCTCATGGCGAGTCAGCTCACACAGCCGTGCCCGGCCAAAGCCAAGGCAGCGGGCCTCAACGGACTATGTGGCATCTCCAGCACGGAGCATGCAGCTGTAAAATCTCAGTGGCAGGACTATGGCTTCAGTGAAAGCCTGGGTCCCCGCCTTGATCACAGCCAAAAACCCCTTGCAAACACCTCGTTAGATTCTTGCATGGATTTTAGCATGCCGGGTATTGACAATGCGGAATACACTATTGGTGGAAGTGGTTTGTTTGGGAGCAACGTGCAGCAGCTCAGGGCTGAGGCCACAGTCTCGTCGTTCCAGAACCACAAACGGCAGCCGGAGCAGATCCCAGTTCCCTTGGCTCAGGTCATCTCCAGTCTGTCACAGTGTCCTCCCCCCAATGCTTCTCTCGAGCAAATCCTAGGAGTTGGCAAACCCTGTCGGCAGCTGGATCCCTATTCCATGGTGACCTCAGAGATCCCTCACGACCCCAATCACAGTAAGGTAAGGGACTTTTCTCCTAATCTCCTAATCCTAATCGAAACCTTTGATTCATGTTTTTTTTACACCCAAGAATACATTGTAGGTTTGGTGAGGGAGTTACTGATATCACGTTTATATTGTTATGGCAGTCGTTGTAAAATGGATTTAAAGCTGGCATGTCAATGAGCCTGAGACTTAGTGGGCGGGGCTAAAGGAAACGCGCTTGCTCCGTGGGCCACACAGATATAGGACATCCCATTGTTTGGCTTCATGCATCACTGAGGAATCGTCACAGGACTGAGGTCACCCCCACCAGCACTCTGTCATGTTCTCTTTTTATGGTAATAATAATGAGTTTTATTCCAGGTTTTACCACACTGTATTCATGAAGTTCTCTTTTTGGCAGATGGAGAATGGCTGCATCCTGACTGGTACCTACCCAGGCAGTTGTGCCGTGCCCAATGTCAATGGGGCAGCGCCCCCTGCTGTCCAGATGCCCTGCCCTGAGACTTTATCCAGCCTCCCAGATCCACCAGCCACTGGCTTCTACCTCTGACCGCCTGGCAGGAACAGTTGCACAACGCGCTGTTGACGGCCAGAAACACACAATGACTGGACAAGCCTTATACATCTAGATAAGACATCTTCAAGACCTGAATAAACGTAGGCCTATATGTTTTTCTTTCTTTCTTTCTTTCTTTTTTTTTTTTTGTGGAAGGGGTCATCGTGTTGTATATTATCATAAGAGTCCTTTGTTTACAATAATGCAGTCAAGATTGCTCAGTTGAATTTATTTTAAAGAATACAGAGGTAACTATGAGTTTTATATATAAAAAAAAAAGAAAATCAGGGTTTTCTTTAATTTTGTACTTTGTGAAGAGAGTAAACGCTTGACTCCACAAGGAGCTGCAGACAAACCGGGGTAACGGAAGTTTTGTCGGCGCTTTTCCTGAATGTACAGACACAGCACAGAGGAGACACTAGGACAAATTTTTGGATTTCCCTCATTTAAACGTTAATTTGGTTCCATTTTATTCACTGAATGCTCCATAAACACACACACACTACTTCTGTTGGTCCAGTGTGGACCGGTCAGTCAACCGGACAAGCAAACACCGTTTTTCTGTCATGCAACAAGAATGTAATCCTTCAGTGATTTCTTTGTTGACCAGTTGTACTCATCAACAATGAGATTAAACCATATATGTTTGAAAGAAAGTATAACATGTGAAAATTATGGTTAGAAATATCCTGCACTTTATTTCAAGCAGCCACCTAATAATGCAGATCGTCAGCTACTGATGCAACATGGACCAGTTTGCATTTATTTCTCATTTGACATTAGGAACCATCAATGTTTCTCCAATTTAAATTGTTACAGTTCATTGACCTCTGGGGGATTATTTGGGGAGGCGGGCGGGGGGTGGATTCAGTGTGAAACCTTTAACTGACTTGATTAGAAGAAGTCAAGTAATTTCTGTATTTATTCATGTCCTGCAGCAAGTATGTGTTCTTGATTGTTTTGAAGTTGATATGAAGGAAAAAAAAAGAAACTTTGTCACCCTTTCAGCAGAGTTGGTCTTGCTCTCACAAGGAATTCCTTCCACAGAGAATCCAAATCCATCATGGTAAAATGAAGGAACCTCCAACCTAGGTGGGAGATTGACGCAGTCAATCCTTCCACCTGATTCATGATCTGACAAAAAAAAAAAGAAAACAATCCCAAAATGCGTCACACGTTTCCTTTTAAACTCTTACAGTGAACCAGCAGTAGAAAATACGCTGATGTCAGGTTGGTAATATCAGGTCTGCATGTGATCTTGGAGCAGTTAGAGTGGCAAAACACTGACAAACCAAATGTGAGTAGAAAGGAGCTCTCTACAAGAAGGACACAGTTCTGAATGTTTATTTATACATAGTAAAATAAATGGAACATGACAGAGTAGAGGAGGGGAGATGCTGAAAAGAGATTTCCAATTAATTGTTCAAATGTCATTTACTATTGGTATTGATATTATCGTTCTATGTTTTATGTTGAAATGTGATACATGTGGTTTCATGTCATTCAAACAGTTTCCCTTTTTTCTACAGCAGAAATGTTTGCTATATTTAATATGATTGCTGTGACTGATTCAAAATGTGAAGAAGAAAAAAATGTGTATTGTATATAAAGTCAAGTGAGCTTTGACAAATACAGGTATGTACATACTTTTATGTCAAATCACTGGTTTTGAGCACCGTTTTTAAAACACACGTTCCATCGTCGATTTATTCTTCGTCGCGTCCAATTTTGTTTTTTTTTTTTTTTTAAAGAAGAAATTGTAAATAGTACTCTCATCACAAAAAAAAACACTGGACCCCATGACAGCCTGAAAATGGTGCCATACTACTGAGTCGTGTTAAATAGGCTATAACGTTAGTTTTGTTTTGTTTTTTTCTCTTATGCATAGCCACGTTTGAATTTAACATGCTAACAGGACAAGGCGTAGATGTTTTCAGATTTGATCAGTGTCTGTCGACTGCTTGTTTTGTTTTCTTCCTTTGAAACTGAAGGATTTCCGCTCTCACCATGAAAAAACACAAACCTCTTGCGAGCTTATAACTTGGACCACACTTGCATTTTTATCCCCTTTCTGAGCCCTTCGAGTTTTGTATTCACGTGGACATTTAAAAGGGGTTTGCAACCTTTGTCAGTGACTATTTACTGTGGACCCCTGACATGTGAAGGTGCTATGTGTAGCATTTTAACATCAATAAATCATTGCCACATGAACTTGGAGACGTCTGCATCGTTACTGTAAACAGGTTTAACCACGATAGAGAAAACAAAACCAATAGTGTTATCATGTGTGGTGGTTTCTCTGTTGAGTGGACAAATCTCCCTATACAGGAATGGAAAATGTTGTTTTTATCCTCTGACCACTTCACCTGGCACCGATCCCAGCTGATCCCACATGTTGAGTCTTCCATGAACAATTGTTGGTCTGTGGGAGGAAACTGGAGGACACAGGAGGAAACCCTGAATCTGAGGCAGCAGTATTAGTTTCTTCAACATGTTGTGCATGAACCTTCATAGCACTGAAGCGTTAGCAGCTGCACTCACACACCACTGCTAACCAGCGCTTGCTGCCTCTGTACATATTTTTGTCGAAGTGTAGCTGCTCTGGTACCAGAACAATATTCAACAATGGCACTTGAGATATATTCGGGTGTTATCGGCTACTTCGCCCATCAGACGAGACTACTGGTTTTCGTGTGAGCCCTGCAGGCCTGTGTCAACCCGACAGCACAGTAGCCGTGGATCAAACATTTCTCTGTGTGTCCAAATAAATCAACAAATCAAAACAACTAACCGTCATTCAAAACAGAAAGTCCTGTCTCCTCTGTTCAGTCAACCTGCCAGCCAATAGACTTCACAGGGATGCTTTGTGATCAGCTGGCCGCCGGATGGCAGTAGCAGTAATATGGGTGGGATGAGTAAGGATGAGTAAGGATGAGCAGTCACCGTATGTTCTTGCAGATTTGTGACACACAGACAAAGTGAATAGAAAGAAAAATGGGGACTCTGTTATGCTGTTATGCTATGCTCGCAAGTAGAAATTGAAATGTAAATTACTCAAGCTGTCGTTGGGCCTTGCTGAGTGGAGTATGTATGTTTGCCTTGGGCCTGCCTGGGTTTCCTCCAGGTACTCCCGTGTATCTCAATATACCAAAATCATACAGTAGTTAGGAAGAAAAGAGGAGAAACGAAACACTTCCCAATGACAACGATCAGTCTGTTAACTGGAAAAAGATGAGGTGACATCATCTGTTGGAATTTATGCGACAATGAAATTATGTAAGCTTCCAGCTGTCATGCATCACGTCGGCCACTAGATGGCGGAAGCACACTATGAACGTCA
>CAAKHB010004685.1:0-32519 GCA_901007665.1 Aeoliscus strigatus
CAAACGACAGTGTGAGTTTTGGCTCAGTTCCCTTGTGAACTGTTAATTTTATTTAGTTGTCAATCTAGATTCATTAAGAGACGATGGGACAGTTTGGGGAAATAGTTTGATTCATAATACAAAGATGAATCTTCCATTTTCACTTTACTCCAAATACATATTATTACAGCTATGTACCTGGTATCTGCATAGCTGATACCAGGTAAAACAGGTAACCGCTTCTCAGAACAATTTGGAGACAGAGAGAGAGAGAGAGAGAGAGAGAGAGAGAGAGAGAGAGAGAGAGAGAGAGAGAGAGAGAGAGAGAGAGAGAGAGAGAGAGAGAGAGAGAGAGAGAGAGAGAGAGAGAGAGAGAGAGAGAGAGAGAGACAGAGAGAGAGAGAGAGAGAGAGAGAGAAGAGAGAGAGAGAGAGAGAGAGACCGAGAGAGAGAGAGAGAGACAGAGAGAGAGAGAGAGAGAGAGAGAGAGAGAGAGAGAGAGAGAGAGAGAGAGAGAGAGAGAGAGAGAGAGAGAGAGAGAGACAGAGAGAGAGAGAGAGAGAGAAAGAGAGAGAGAAAGAGAGAGAGAGAGACGTTTGAGGTGTGAGAAGTTGGTTCAGCAGTCGTCTGTGTTTGCACAAGACTCCCGAGGCAACACAGCGCTTTTTCCTTTCTTCGTGCCCTCCTTCTCTGACAACTTTCCTTCCTCTTTCTCTCTAACATCTGCTCGCACGTTCAGAAAATCTTTGTGGATTTGCGCCGCTTGTGATAAATTGTTTGGTGATTATTAGTATTACAGTATTATTGTCCCTGATTACAAGGCGTGTTGATTCATTGATTACCACAGTGCAGTGGTATGGTTCAACTTTTGAACCATAGTGTGTATATATGAACATATAACTATTCACATACGGTATGGACATATTTAGAGGTTATTTGTTCAGGAACAAACAAATACCTGAGGAAACCGGTCTTGGACATGACTGGGCTGCTGCTGCTGCTGCTCTTTGTTGATGCTGAGGGACGCTACGAGAATAACCTGAGGTCTTTACTTGTGTCTCAGTCCCCAGAGACGTGGTTTTCTGAGCATGCACACCAATGCTCTTTCCTTTGTCTCAAACACAAAGGACACGTGTTACTGTTGCAGACAACCTGTAGACTCATGTTAGAGACATTGCACATGTTAAATGTTCACTCGGGCAGAAAGGAGAAATAAGGCTCCTTGACCTGCTGATGATCACAAACCACCTGAGTGTGGCCCACCGCAGTGGGATCTTTTTTTTTTTTACATTGCATCACATTTTTTTACATTGCAAATTCAACATCGTTGTTTAGATTATCTTGCATTTAATCCCAGTCTTCTAACAGACTTTATGATCCATTCAAGATATTAAATATGCTGTCATGTTTTTTTTAAAGTAAGATTTGAAAATTGTCTATTGAGAATGATTGGAGCTGAGAAGAGAAGGAGAGAGAGAGAACTGAGACAATAAATTCAACGGGAACACTTGTTTTCTTTGAATCTGACAGACCTTGAACACCTTGAATGTGGTTGCTTTGCCACTATTATGTAACAGATTTCCCAGCAAATTAATGTCGGGTGCTAACATCAGTTTATATGATTGTATTTGTAATAGATGTAACGCCTTCAGCAGTAGCAGCTCCTTCTACAAAGACAAACCACTACAGTCCATGTCAGTTCCTCTAGGTCCATGTCAGTTCCTCTAGGTCCATGTAGGTCCATGTCAGTTCCTCTAGGTCCATGTCAGTTCCTCTAGGTCCATGTCAGTTCCTCTAGGTCCATGTCAGTTCCTCTAGGTCCATGTCAGTTCCTCTAGGTCCATGTAGGTCCATGTCAGTTCCTCTAGGTCCATGTCAGTTCCTCTAGGTCCATGTCAGTTCCTCTAGGTCCATGTAGGTCCATGTCAGTTCCTCTAGGTCCATGTAGGTCCATGTCAGCTCCTCTAGGTTCATGTCAGTTCCTCTAGGTCCATGTCAGTTCCTCTAGGTCCATGTAGGTCCATGTCAGTTCCTCTAGGTCCATGTCAGCTCCTCTAGGTCCATGTCAGCTCCTCTAGGTCCATGTCAGTTCCTCTAGGTCCATGTCAGCTCCTCTAGGTCCATGTCAGCTCCTCTAGGTCCATGTCAGTTCCTCTAGGTCCATGTCAGTTCCTCTAGGTCCATGTAGGTCCATGTCAGTTCCTCTAGGTCCATGTCAGTTCCTCTAGGTCCATGTCAGTTCCTCTAGGTCCATGTAGGTCCATGTCAGTTCCTCTAGGTCCATGTCAGTTCCTCTAGGTCCATGTCAGTTCCTCTAGGTCCATGTCAGTTCCTCTAGGTCCATGTCAGCTCCTCTAGGTCCATGTCAGTTCCTCTAGGTCCATGTCAGCTCCTCTAGGTCCATGTCAGTTCCTTGCAGCTGTTTGTGTGCAGTTTGTTCTGCCATGAATACAAAAACAAAGTTAGTTGAAATGTCCCTCAGCTGCAGCATAATGTTATATAATTTCAGCATTATGTGATTATTACACTCTACACATGATGAACCGTTCTAACACTAACCTGCTTCTTTGTGTTCTTCAGGGTTCTGGGATCTGATCTGAGAGGAGCACGGAGCTATCCGCGGTGCTGAATTTATCAGCCAACAGGAATCCTTGTTGCACACTGATGTACTTGGGCCGCTCCTGATACCACCGTTTTTTCCTAGAAGCAACTGACCACAAGCACATCATCCGCAATGGACGACGATGGACGCTACAGAGACGGCCGCTCAGACTTCATCCGCGGTGCCAAGGACATTGCCAAAGTGGCCAAGAAGCAGGTGGGCAAGAAGATGGGGCGAGGTGTGGACAAAATGGCCGATGAGTACACTAAGCGATCTTATAAGCGCTTTGAGGAGGAAGATGATGATGACGATTACGCTGGTGCGCCAGGTAACGACGGCGGATATTACCGCAATGACAGCCGGGCCAATGACGACGAAGGTCACAGCGACTCCACCGAGGGTCACGATGAGGATGATGAGATCTATGAAGGTGAATACCAGGGCATCCCAAGGGCTGACTCAGGAAAACCCGCCACCATGGACAGGGTGACGGACGTCCAGGCACAGCAGTTTAGGGACCTGTCGGCGTACCAAAGTGAGAGGCGGAAAGACCAGGAGGAGCTGGCGCAGCAGTACGAGACCATCCTGCAGGAGTGTGGCCATGGGAAGTTCCAGTGGACTCTCTACTTTGTCTTGGGGCTGGCGTTGATGGCGGATGGAGTGGAGATCTTTGTGGTCGGCTTCGTGTTGCCCAGCGCAGAGAAAGACATGTGTCTATCTGAGCCCAATAAGGGCATGCTTGGTAAGAAGTTTCTATGTTTATATTTTGCTTTTAAAGTGTGTGATGTTTATATTATGTTAAGTGGACAAGAAGAACATGATTGTTTTTAGCTGTTGTAACCTGCCTCACCATCTGCCATTCAGTTCCCAGTAAGGACACTGTGAATAAGGGTCAGGAGTCTCCTTCGGATGATTCCAGAATAAGTAATGACTTTGGGTCATAGCATACAATAACATTTATTTATCAAACGTGTACGTAGAGAAACAGGACACAGACTGCTTCTCTTGTTTTATTACAAATTAATGAAACATTCACCCATGGCCACAGGCTTCTGTGTTGCAAAACAATTGAACGTACTGGTGTTTGTCTATTGTTCCTCTTTTGCTGCCACTGCAGGTTAACGAGCTCTGTGAAGAAATTGCTCATTCAGTTTGCCAATTCAACGTATAGAACTTACAGCTTTACATCGGGGTCTCAGTTTTAACAACACATTTTTCATGTGGTCTCACTCGGAGGCCTGACGGTACAGGGTTAGCTTACCTGGGTAGTTCTTTAAATACCGTGTAGCAGACGGTGGGTTCATTGTGACCATTTTGTTTGTTGAAAAAATAATAACTGTTGTGCATCATGTGTCAATCTTAGTGTGTAGGTGTTGAGAATGTGTCCGTTTGTTAAAGCACAAACAACAATGTGGAAAAATGTTCATCTGCAAGGATGGGACTGTTAAATCTTTTTAACCCTTTAACACTACCAGTATGATTGATTGATTGATTCATTCATTCATCTTCTGCAGCTTATTCGGCTACAGGTGTGCTGGAACCGATCCCAGCTGTCAACGGGCGGATGGCGGGGTACACCCTGGACGCTAGCATGATTTTGGAGTACCATAAACATATTATGGTTGTGAAGGAAAACCACTGGACATTTCTGATGGCGCAAATAGTCATGTAATTATGGTACTAGTATGCTAGTACGAATGTAGCACTGGGGATACCATCAGTGTCGAAGGGTTAAGAATGCATTCAGCTGCTTTTGTTTTGATGCTTTACTGTTCAAAACAGTCAAAAAGGAGTAAAACAAGAGAAAGGAGGAAGTAGGAAGGAAAGACTAGAGTATTAAGGAAGAAATAAGGAAGAACGTGTTTCATGACAAAGCTGCTCAAGAGCACACCACCACCCCCTAATTTAGAGTGCCACAAAAAAGAAATCTGTTAGTACGTGTTTGTGCTTGAATGTAATGATAGAAAAAAACTTGTCTCTGGTTGATTCCATCTCTTCCCTCTCCACTCTCTCTGGCCGGGTTTGTGTCAACGACGAGCCAGTCGGGAGACACGGTCAGCCCAGACTCTCTCCCCCACCCTGGTTACGCAACACGCCTGACTCATGCTAGAAAGCCTCCATAGCTCACTCCACTCTGCATCCCATGATTCCCAGTGTCCCCGCCCCTCAAACACTTCCATCCCTGCCGTCCTTAACAAAAATAGCACTTCCTCTGCCGTCACTAAGGCCGTGAGCCACAATGGACCGACATGCGGTGGTGGAATCATATGCACTCTACGTGCATGGTTTGCTGAGCGAGTGTCATCACGTGTTGCCTGAAAAATACAGTATTAACCCTCTTTGAGCAGAAGGCAGAAAGTGAATACTGATAGTTAACATAGCATTATCCACCATCCACAAATTTATATCTTAACATTGTTATGTCTGTTTAAGTGTTTCAAACAATGCAGTGATTCGCGTGTTGGGCTCAGAAACACTTTAAAGGGCAGCTGAGCAGCTCAGAGGGATTGACATTGATACGTCCTTGATGTGGAGCAGCTGAGCTTGTGGCAGCAGCAGCAGCAACATTGGATTGTCGTGGTGGGAAGAAGAAGCTGGAGGTTTATGTCAACGCAGTGGGAGCATGCCGGATTAGAACTGCATAAAACATTTTAGACCCGGGTTGGTGTACATCTAGTTCCTGACATGATGCTAGATTCAAAATTATTTGTGGAGCAGAGGATGGCTGAGTCTGTGATGATGGAACAGTGGTTTGAGATACTTTGATGTTTTACTTTTATGATGTGGCCTTTTGACATTTTCCTTGGTGGTGTTGGTGGTGTTGTTAGGTGAGTGCTTCATAAACATGTATGATTACAAATATTCTAATATTATTCTTCATATTCTGTGAAAGGATATAGACAGTACAGGAATGATAACACAGAACGTCAGACTTTTCTTACTAGAGATGACAGGAAAATTACTCTGGAGGTTTTAAATTGAAGAAAATCTGTTTCTCATTGACTTTTGTATGCACAACCACTGGTAGCGCCCCCTGCTGGTCAAAAGACAGACAACGCCACATTGGCTCTACTCAATGACACCCACATCACCTGACTGTCACACATGTGTTTTTTCCACCTTTCGGTGTTGAACAGTGAGTGTGGGATGTGTGACTCGCTACGTCAACTGATGAGAGACTGTGTTTTCCTCCCGTGCTCAGGCGCCTCCGCTCATTCAAAAAGCTCTGTGCGTTCTTGCAGAAAGGGAAAAAAAGTGCTATTAATAGTTGCCCCTTGCCCTGCCCCCTCCCTCACTCATGTGCACGACACACAACCCTGCAGTGTGACACACACACACAGACACTACCCTAGAGCCTTTGGGAGCTCAGTCACTACATAGACTTGCCACCGTCCTCCCCTCTCCTCTTTCTTTTCATGCTCTCACTCTCTCTTCCTTGCTCTCCGTCCTCCCCTCCCCCTGCTTCCTCTCCAAAGTGCCGAGATACTCAGCTGTTTGATTCCTCCTGTCTCTGCTACATTGCCCTTTTCTTCTTCATCCTGCTCATCTCATCGCTTCTGTTGCACTCAATCTTCTCTGTGTGAAAGACGCATGGCACGAATCATTACTTATGTTATATGACGCTGCAGCACACACACCAGACTGTGGAGTGCAGCAGAAGTTGTATTAAATGACCATTAAACACTGATGCAGCCAGAAAGCAGAAGGAAAATCTTAATACGTATAACATGCAAATCTGTTGAGCATCTTCTATGTTAAATTGCAGAAGGATGATGGGAACAGACTGTGTCACCCGCACAACAGTGAAACCAAAAAGATGCAAATGTCTGATGTTGTAGATTTGGAATACAAATCACTCCTGGTCATTTTACATTTATTTCTCCTTAATTTGCATAGTGCAGTGTATTTTCCTCTTGGTGGCATTTCCCACATATGTTGTGTAAACAAGCAGCGTCCCAGTAGTTCCATTTGTGACCTGTCTCTGCCTTTGCCAATCAATGTAAGCGTGTGAATACATCCATTAATACCCCGCCGACACCCTAGAAGAGTCATGCAACGATTGCTCTCACGTTTTTTTCATTCTCCGTAAGACAAACACACATGGTTTACAATGAGAAGAGCAATGTAAATGAAATATATTATTATTAGTATTGTTGTTATTGTTATTATAAATGTGTATGACTGAAACAGACAGTACAGCTCTGGCCCAGCAAGTAAAAGAAAATGTGTATTTCTACAGTACCTTATCGCGTGATCTATAGTTTTGTTGATAAAATAATGTTACATTTGTGTACAAAAAAATTACTCATACAAATATGCACTGCACTTCTATAACTAAGTAAGTTTTAGACGTCACTCTGCTCCTATCTCAAATGAATCAACCTGACCACGAACTGCTGATTTGATTCAGGTGTCTAGGATCAAAACCTGCAGGATATGCAGACCTCGAGGGCCGGAGTTTCGACAGAAATCTGGTTGGTGGACCATTTTGTGCCTCTATAATTACCACCACTGCCACAAGGGGGTGCTCTTGTCAAAAATATTAAAGGAGACTTGCGTTGAAATAAGATGTTTCCCATCTATCATGAACCCCACAAATTAAAGGAACACTCCATGAATTTAAAAAACTAGATCTGACGTACTTCAGATAAAAATAATAACATTTGACACAAATGTTTTAACTGTATGTGTGTTTAATTTGGAAAAATTGCGCAGAAATAAAAAACACCCCAAACACTGTGTAATACAGGGTTACTGTTTTGTGGCCAGACTACAAACAAACAACAAACATTTGGCTTCTTGTCAAACCCAGTGATTCGATTATGACTTTCAATCCAACCACCCTGCTGACAGACAAATATACATCAGCAGTTACTCTTGAGCCAGAAGCTGATAACTCATCCTGGCGTGTCACAGAGAGAAGGAGACCTCAGGCAGCTGAAAGCGACGACAGATGAGGAGATGGTGAAGGTGAGATAACGACCTAGTTCCAGTGATATTGGAAAGGTGAGTGCAGGTGAGTGCAGCGGCCACGTCCTCAGTCTGCAGATTGTTTCTGTCTGTGCGTCTGTCTTCATGCTGCTGCATTGCAGTGATGACTGTTGAGCCCAGTCTTCATCACTGCTTCGTTGTTATGGCTACCACCAACTGTACAGCTATGAGAAGGGTCTCAAAGCTGCAACTGTGGATGAAGTACATGCGCAAGCAGACATCTAGTTTGTTTTTTTCTATAGAAGTGTACAAGCACATTTGTAGGAAAACATATCTACCCTTCGTACACATGAAAACAGCCATGTGATCATGGAGACAAAAATATTCACATAATGAATCTATTTCTGCAATCAATCAGAGAATGAAGACTTCCCCATCCAGTGTCCACTGCTTTTATAACAAACGAGGAGATACTGACTTCTTTCAGCCTGAGGAAGAACCTGAAGATGCTGATGGTTTGTGAAACAGACCCCTGCTGCCCTCTTTATCAACACAGGACATTTTTGTCACACTGTAGATTTCCATGGTTCATGCTGCAAAGCTGAGCATCGGGGCCAAACTGCAGTTGAGATTTGGTGAGAATCTTAGTGGAGACCATGTGGTCCTAACAGGCATGTTTCATTTCAGGCGCAATTACAACCAGATTCTTGCTCTCGTCTCCTCATTAATTCAGAGAGATCTCACAATGATGGGTGTCACTGCGTGATCAGGAAGTGTGAGGACGGGTGATGAAATATCAATAAGGCAGCGATTTCACACAAGCAGCTGTGTGTGTGTGTGTGTGTGTGTGTGTGTGTGTGTGTGTGTGAGAGAGAGAGAAATCCGAGATGGGAAATTGGCTGGATTGAATAAACCCAGACCCAGACCACCCTGATTCCATGGTGCAAAGTTTGTTTTTTGGTGTCTGGTGGTTGGTAGGTGTCTGTGGAGCTGAGGTCTGAGGGGTGAGGGTTTCTTTGAGGTAGGTGGGGGCATTGCCTTGTACGCATTGGTTGGTGAGGAAGCTTTTCTGGCTGTGTGAGTTCAGAGTCATTCCCATCATTTTGTTTCATTTCCCTCCTGTCTGTGCTTTCAGGTCTGATCGTATATCTGGGGATGATGGTTGGAGCCTTCGTGTGGGGCGGCCTGGCAGACCGGATTGGCAGACGACAGACCCTCCTCATCTCCCTGTCCATCAACAGCGTGTTTGCCTTCTTCTCATCCTTTGTCCAAGGCTACAGCTCTTTCCTCTTCTGCCGATTGGCCTCTGGTGTGGGGTAAGGAGACAACAGAGATATATATCAAATGGAATCAGTGGATGTTCCTCTCTAGATGGATCTGTTTTTGTGTTTCATTCTATAGTTTTTGAGCTCCTTGCCCTATTTTTTTATTATTAATTGTCTTATTTTATTTAACGTGCTACCTTTTTTCTCTTTTTTTAGTAGATTTGCTCGTTATCTGTAACTTGACAGAGACTTCACGTTCATTGTTCCAATGTGCCTTTACTGTTTAAAAAAATAAATATTATAAATAAATAATTAATTCACTGTAAGTAACAGAACTTGCATGGACACAAAGGACAACTGCATGTATACATCCATGTGTTCATACTGCAATTAAAGGGAATACTACTACTCTGTGACACTTGAACTAGTGATTTCAGAATGAATCTAAAATACCTTATTTCAAATTCACATACTTATAGAGGATTTGGAGTAGATTGAATCATTTCAGGCTGCTGGCATCGATAACATACCAGAGGTGTGACCGTTCTCATGTCGGTTCAGCACATGATGGTAAAGTGGTCCAGAGACACTCTTTCCACACGTTGAGGTGAAGAAGTACCAGAATAGATGTCTGTGTATGTGAATCGTCTCCTCCTTCTCCTCACTGAAGTGTCAAGAAGAAGAACTGACACTATCACCTGAGGCAGGTGGTTCACCACCAGGAGGCCGACAACTGGATGCATCTGATTTTCATCTTGGGTTCAAACCTTCCGGAGAAGTCTTCAGATCTTCTCTTCCTTCAGCACACAAACTAATTGTTCCTCCTGCCATCACTGCATCACTGCAACCTGTTAAAAGCACCTTCCCCCTTGCTTCTGTCTTTCCTTAGTGCCTCCCTATCTCCTCCATCCTTTGCTTCTCCCCATGCTCTACTTTCTGTTGTATTCCTTCTTCTCTTCTTTGCACAGGATTGGCGGCTCCATCCCTATTGTGTTTTCTTATTACTCTGAGTTCCTGGCCCAGGAGAAGCGAGGAGAACATCTGAGCTGGCTCTGCATGTTCTGGATGATCGGTGGTATCTACGCCTCTGCCATGGCCTGGGCCATCATCCCTCACTACGGTGAGAGAAGCAAACAAGTAGAGAACAAGAGAGCCGTATCTTGTTTATCCAAAGGTTTTCTGCGTTTGTAAGTCATGGAGTCTCATTCCGAGTTAGGTCTTATGACGTCACATTAAGTTTCTCTTGTCAAACTGGCCTCTTCTACTGAAGGTTCCTGGTCTTACAATCAATGATAATTACTGGCTGCCTTTGTGACATGTTGGTCAAAGTGGTTTCATGGTCCTCGAGCCAGCATTCACATAAATGCGTAGAAGGGTGACAAAATGAGTTCCTCCAGTCACCAGTAGTTTCCTTAGTAGGATTAGACTTTACTCATCCTCTCTCTCAACACGCAGGCTGGAGCTTCCAGATGGGCTCGGCCTACCAGTTCCACAGCTGGCGGGTCTTTGTGTTGGTGTGTGCCTTCCCCTCAGTGGCGGCCATCTCTGCCCTCACGACCATGCCTGAGAGTCCCCGCTTCTACCTGGAGGTCAGCCCCTCACCGCACTCAGGCTTTGTGGAAATTTTAACTTCCGTTTAATCCATTTCCAAATTCTGACTTGGGATTCACAGCTCCATCTGTAAATCAAAATAAAGAGGTGCAGATGATTTCATTCTTTTTGATCAAATTTTTAATTTACAATGCAAATTTACATTTAAACTGTGCTGGTGATTATTGAAGTCAGTTAGCATTGAAATAAAGACAACAGTCTCACACCAATCAGGAAACCAGGACAGACAGGTTAAGTTTGAAAAAAAACAAACAAACAGATAAAACCTATGTAACCAAATAGTGCAGTGGGACAGCCAGGTGGCAAAGCCCTTCACTATATGCCTATACCTCCATGGTGAGTGATAGATGATGGGTTATAGCAACAGGGTATGTTTCAGGTGTTGAGGAAATGGCTTAAATTGGCTGCTGGAAAGGGAAGAGAACAGTGCAGAAAAGCTACAACGTTACATCAGCAAATAGAGGAATTGGCTGATATAGAGTTGGTGGATGGTATGGTGGGAAAAGGCTGGACTGTAGACACAGAGGTGCTACTCAAGAGGGCACAGGAACAGAACACCAGGGCAATAAAGGTGGAGTCTACCACACCAGCACACCACAACTGGGTGGTATACATGGAATGGCATAACTAGGTAGCGGGCAGAGTATACTGAGTATGGAGTATGGACCCCCAAAGTTCCAGATCCAGACTGACAAAATGGTGATGGACAATCAGCCTGACAGAGTGGTGGCGACAGATGTAGTGATGGCAACAACAGAAAGAAGGAACACGAGAAACTTGAGAAATACCAAGGGCTGAAAGAAGAGATAGAGAGGATGTGGGGTGTGAAGGCAACAGTGGTACCAGTGGTGATTGGGACACAAGGGGCAGTGACCCCCAAGCTGGGAGAATGGCTGAGAGAATGGCTCCAGCAGATACAAGGAACAACATCAGAGATCTCTGTCCAAAAGAGCGCAATGCTAGGAACAGCTAAGATCCTACGCAGGGACACCGCCCATATATATATTATATATTAAAAATATATCAATAGTTTCAAGACCTCTTTATTGTGTTTTGTTTGTTTCGTTTACTTTACTTTTTAAAACGTAACGTCTGTTGGCTGATATTTATATGGACGATTCTTCCCCCTAGAATGGCAAACATGATGAGGCCTGGATGATTCTGAAGCAGGTCCATGACACCAACATGAGGGCCAAGGGTTACCCAGAGAGGGTTTTCTCTGTAAGTCCAACACATTTAATGCCCAATCCACGTTGTGTGCTTACAGGAAACAACATTGTCATAAAACGACACATTTGTGACTTCTGTGTCTGATATCACATACTGGTGCTCAACTTCCTGTGAATATTCATGTTGCTTTAAAGAAAAGAACGCAACAATTCACTCCACACACTGAATTCTTGTGCTGCGGTTTTAGGTGACCACCATCAAAACAGTGAAGCAGATGGATGAACTGGTGAACCTGGGCGATGGTGCTGCCTGGCACGAGAAATGGAGGATAAAGCTCACCTCACTTTTTCACCAGGTGAAAGAGTCTTGTTTTTTGGTTAACTTATGTTTTTACCTTACTTACCGTACTTACCTTAAGCTGAGCATTCTTCACAGTCATATAGTTCTACTGTTATTTTTTATCCCAAATGCACTGTGCTAATGAAGAATTGCTTGTAGCAAATACTGTGTTCAACTCAAACCTGAAGAAAAGTAATATATGACAGCACTCAACCAACAGGTGTTTTAGTAGTTGATGAAAACGGAGCTCAGCTGAGGTTCTTTTTACGGTGTGATATTTGCCTTTGGTGTGTGTGCCGTGGTGAGATGAGGTTTGCTTCTGCTATCTCACCTTGTTCATTATGCAGCTGATGATGGAATATTTATTTCTTGCTCCTAGTTTAGAGAGAACGGCCGTTTGTCTCCATTTTATGTTTTATACTGAATAAAAACTGTATTCATGATCCTGCAGGTGTGGTGCAACTTCCAGGCGGTTTTCTCCCCTGAATACCGTCGCACCACTTACATGATGATGGCCGTGTGGTTCTCCATGTCCTTCAGGTAAGTAAAGCATGCAGAACTGTGGGTAGTCTGGGGACTTGTGTCTGTTTCAGATGCTGTTGCACTGACTTATGGGAGCAGGCAGTATTCAGGAAACATTGATGCAAAGCTTTCTGAGGAAAGTTTACAACAGCAGTAGACAGGAAGTTCAGATTTAAATGTGATTACTGTGATACAGTACAGTAATGTAACCAAGAACAGTTATATATTTTTTGTAATTAAATTATGGAACACAGTTACATGAACAGTTTTAATCAGAAATATGTGTATGTATGCCAACATATGTATGTTATTGTACAAATGGAGTACAACTACAGTATATGTGTGTCCAGTGCACAGTTTGATGAAGTCTATTCCCAGTTGCTCTATTCAATTTGTTGCCATTTCTTGCCATTCTCTCACTCTTTCCCATCGTCCTTTAGCTACTATGGTCTGACAGTTTGGTTCCCTGACATGATCAAGTACCTCCAGAAACAGGAATACTCCTCTCGCACCAAGGTTTTCGTAAAAGAGAAAGTGGAACACGTCACCTTTAATTTCACCCTGGAAAACCAGGTTCACCGTCAGGGGGAGTACTTCAATGACAAGTGAGTCAGCTGCTTTCCATCATGAGGAGTGCGCTGTAGGTTTTGTGTCTTAGATGACATTTCCACATTTGTCGGGTGATATAATTTATTTGCAAAGTGCAACACAGGTTGATCGTAGCCCGCATGATGAATGTTGTGCTTTGTCACCTCATCTCTAACATCTAACTGCTTCCAGGTTCATGAACCTGAAAATGAGATCAATGGTGTTTGAGGACTCTTTGTTTGAGGAGTGTTACTTTGAGGACATCACCTCCAGCAACACCTTCTTCAAAAACTGCACATTCATTGCCACCCTCTTTTACAATACAGGTAGGGAACTGTTGAAAAACAACATATGTCTTTTTCTGCAGTATGCAGTACCTCAACAGTCACAGTAATTGTAAATGAATCATCCTGTGATACAGAAGCTGTTTTTTCCTGCTTTAAAATTACATGGTAGACTTTCATCCCAGTACAACTACTTTCTCTCCACTAACATATAAATATCTGGAAGGTTCCTGAAAAATGGACCATCCTACATTCCAGAGACAGCAGCTGAGTCCACACAGCCAAACCTGCGTCTCGCTTTGTGGCTTGTTTACGGTCTATACAAGCATCACTCGGCTGCTGTCAGCGTCAGTCAAGAGTTCCTCATTAAACCATGATTTGTTTGCGTAGGATTTTCAAATGTCTTTTTCAGCTTCCTGTTAAAAACTTTTGGCGAATGTGTAGTTTCCATATGTATACACAAATAAGTATTTAACCTGTAACAAAAACATTACAGAACACAACCTACATGTCCTTATCAGTAAATCTGTGGTAGTTCAAACCTTGATTACAAGGCAACATGGTGGGAATAAACCACAGGACAAAAGTTGAGCTCTACATGACGTGTCAGAAAACACGTCCCAGAGATCTGCATCTTTTCTTCCAGACTTCTTTTCTTGTTTTTTGAAACCTGCTGTCTTTCTGGTTCCTCTCTCATCACCCTGCCCTCCCCTCCCCAGATCTCTTCAAGTACAGGTTGATCAACTGCAAGCTTGTCAACAGTACTTTTCTGCACAACAAAGAGGGCTGCCTACTCAGTGATGTCAGTGATGAGAATAATGCCTACATGGTCTACTTTGTCAGTTTCCTGGGCACCTTGGCTGTGTTGCCAGGCAACATTGTCTCTGCACTGCTCATGGACAAGATTGGACGGCTGAGAATGCTTGGTAATGTACCACACGGAGAGATACTTATTGTTTCACTTATTGTCGTTAAAGATATTCCTAAACCTTACAAACATACGTGAATTAATAATATTGCGTTATAATTCATATGAATTTATTTTGACAAAACCTCTAATTACAACCCCAAAATAACCACTGAAATACATCTTATAAATCATCATCGTCCTCCACATGAAGGGAACATTACGTGTGGAAATATATGCAGGAGATATTTATTCATGAACAAACTTCCTTAATTCAGAAATGACACCTGAATGATATTAATTCCAAGGGTTATTAGCACACATTTGTCACATAAAGCAGTGCTTCTCTCCCCAGGTTGCCTGAATCTTAACGCTCCAAGAAGTACAATGCTGAATTTGGTGTAAATGCCTTCTTGCAGCTACTGATGTCTCCAGTTATTCTCTTAGCATCAATCTTTTGTTGGGCGCTAATGTGTCAACTCACATCTGGTGCATACCCATGATACTTTGATATGTACTCTTACGGTTTGGTTTGAGTCTGTGTATCCATGTATTTATAAAGTAACATCACACACACACACACACACACACACACCACAATTCATAAATCCAAGGAACTGCAATTCTTTCCTTTCACGTGTATCTTTTTCACTATATCTCTTATTTTCCTTTTGTCAACTCTCCAGCGGGCTCCAGTGTGATTTCCTGCATCAGCTGTTTCTTCCTGTCCTTTGGCAACAGCGAGTCAGCTATGATTGCTCTGCTCTGCCTGTTCGGGGGAATCAGCATTGCCTCCTGGAATGCCCTGGATGTGCTGACTGTCGAGCTCTACCCCTCTGACAAGAGGTAGGCCAATCAGGCATGCCCCGGAATCTCCTTGACGATATGCATGCAGGAACTGTGGTGCTGTCAAACATGTCAAATGATGTCATAAATGTTGCTCCATAGCAATTGGTTGGCTTAAGAGTGCATGACATTGGGGGGTGAAATCATTGATGGCGTTTGGGATGTGTAGCATGCAGATGTCTGGTTCCTCTTCCCTTTTTTCTTCATCAAACTATATGTAAATTGAGTAAATGTCTTGATGAATGAATTCAATTGAGAAGCTGACTAGCTTTAAAAGTATTAAAAGCTTTATAGCTCCACCTTGTGGTTGACCAGCAGCTCTGACCTCTACAATGAATCTATTCATGATGCTCATCAAGATATTCAAAGATTATCTGATGCTGGAAGATGTGCTGTTTTTTCCCTCTGGTACTGACTGCCCCTCATCTGTTATCTTTCTTGCAGAACTACGGCATTCGGGTTTCTCAACGCCCTATGTAAATTAGCCGCCGTGCTAGGTATAAGCATTTTCACATCTTTCGTCGGGATCACCAAGGCTGTGCCCATCCTCTTCGCCTCAGGGGCACTGGCAGCAGGTAGTTTTCTGGCCCTGAAACTTCCAGAAACGCGGGGTCAGGTGTTGCAGTAATGGTGCCAACAACTATCCACGGGGGGCAGATGCGTTTTCGCCACACTGTGAACGAACAGGTCAAGAGCCCTCCAAATTCAGCCCTCTAACCCCTTCCCACAGTAATAGAGCCTGGTTTGTGCACCTATAACACAACACACAGGTAGCCACACAGGTCTGCTGTAAATATTTGTGATTGATGTGAGGCCATGGATACCTGAATACACTTTTGTTTGATTTGGACTGATTGAAGAGTCAAATATAATGTAAGTTAGGATGCAGAGACAGCGTGAAATTGAAAATTCTGATTCTGTAACACCAATATATGTACATACACGTGAAGGTTGGCAGGTGGTTAGAGGACGGGGGCTCTTGATGGTGCACCATGTAATAATAATAATGACCACTAGCCATTGTTGCAGAATTCTCTGTGGTCACCACCATTCTTCATCCACCTGTCAAGTACTTTGCCATTGTTGGACATGATCAAAAATGCAACATTTTTTGCCTTGAATGTGAAGCATTTTTGACTTTACGTGGTAAAACCAAGACACTTCTTTGGCTTTCTCTTTTACAAAGATCTTGTCCTCATTGTGTATCTCTTGGGGGTCCTGTGTTGCGCTACAGACTAACTGCCATTTTATAGGTTATAGAACATTCCAGGTTTGGTTTTTTTTGTTACTGTTTGAATATGGCAAGGTGATCACCTGTGCCCCCTTTACCCTTTAAAAGCATCGCGGTCACCTCATGGGATCATTCAAATCCCATGCCTGATGAAAATGTTGTGCTGTCACGGTTGCCATTTCACCAGCTATTTGTTAACATTCAAAGCACAACCATTTGATAGTGAAAATGTCTGTAACATTTTCTTAGCTTGAAGAAAATGTTTAGACTCTCACACTTTGAAATCATGTTTTGGTACACTCCTTTGTAAGAAATGCCTTCTTAGTACCTTTCCTCATCGAATTACAGTATGTTGGTCTCTTACAATTGTGCTTGGAGGGTGTTCTGCATGTCAAAAAGTATGTATGTAGGATGTAGGAGAATTGAGAGTACAACTTGTACACAGCATTTAGGAAATGACACCTCTCCGTATTGTTTAATCTGTCTTATGTCGCTGTAGTCTTTTGTCATTTCCTACCCACAGAGCACAGCGCAGTACATTGATTCTGCAGTTTTGACATTATATCAACTTTACAACGCAGTCTCTAGAGCACACTGGGTATAATATTTCTATATTAGTCTCAATTGGTGGTATATTAGAAGGGTGGAAAAATGTGATACACTTTCAGTTTTGATGGTTTGTTGAAGGCACAAATAGTATGACAGGTAGACTATAATCAAATTATTATATGTGTGAACTGAATGTTTATATTAATGTGAGTGTGCTTCTTAGTGCAATACTGAACCGCTGTGCAATATTATTTTTCACCTTTTACCGTTTCATATTTGGCAAATGCTGTTTTCTTGTTTTTTCTTTTGAGGTGACTGTGTCATATTTCAAGCCTGCTTTTTTCTTGCTCTGGCTGCTTGGAAATCTGAAGATTAGAGCACAACATGAGAAGTGTAATAGCACAGGACATCAATCTGAATTTAAAATAAAAAAGAGCAGCTTAGATGAGCAGATTTTACATATTTGGTTTGTGTGTAAGTCCTGTGCACATAACATGTTTTGCAGCTGATTATTCTGCAACAGAGGTTATATGTGGGACCTTGTGTTTATACTTTATTAAACAAATGTAGCGCAATACAACATGTGATTCACCTTTGAGAACTTACTGCCAAGGGCTGATTGTCCTCCTCCAACAGCAGTGTGGCAAAAATTATCGCCGCATTCCCCTGCAAGCAAGCGTGATATGTTCACAGTGGCATGTTACAAGAAAATAAATAGAGAAATATATAAAACAATCATTGACATCGTCAGATTAAGAAAATGTTTTCGTGTGAACTGCCATTTTGTAGGATAGCAGCCATACCTAGACTCAAGAGTTTTAAACTAGAAAGCCCATTGCACTAATTGTACACCGTACAAGCACAGTTGTGAATGCCTTGAGTTCTTTTACACACATCTAGATGCAGTCTTGCTAGAGATTTCATGAACAAGATTTAGTAAGAGCACAAAGACCAATACCTACCAAATGACAACATTTTGAACATGAGTGCAGTTGTGAACATAAAACCTTTATACTTAAACCACCAACCCACAGTCAGGAAAATTCCCCGGCACTTTCATTTCAGCCTCTCCATCTCCCACAAATATAAATTTGACAGTGGATCTTCTTTGAGTGAGCCATGATCACCTCTTATTAATTATTGCCAAATATTTTGTATGGCCTGAGTTTACACATTATACATAACATCTGTATAACATGTTATAGATATAAATATATGTAAATACAAATAATTCTAATGTAACTAAAAAGATAGCTATAAGAACCTTTATACCCCTGGAAATAGACAGTTGCAGTCAGTCCATGTAGGTTTTCAGCCACTGGTCATGTGATCTCTAGCAGTGATGTAATAAGAAAAAGTGGACTTGTTACATGATGATGACAACATTGTGGTACATCTTAAAAAGAGTCCAGGTTTAAAAAACGACTATTGACTTCAGGAGCCAAAACATCAACGTCAAATATCTGTCAGCAAAACTGACCCAGATTCCGTCGTAAAAGCACATGGATAGCATAAATGCACATAAACTGTACAAATATAACATCTATGCGTCATTGTTCCTATTCTCTGTATGTTGTCCTGTTTCACCCATGAATTGAAGAACAACGATGTCAAGGTAACTGTAACTTGTTGAACATGGAATGCTGTTTAAAACATCAACTTGTCTCAGTGACTCAGTTCAGGCTCCGTCCACATGGAGATTCTCTCATAGAATACATATCCTAGCTTATGTCACAGGGTTTTTTGTATAAGCAACTTGTTGCCTGAACAGTTAATTGTGAGTGCAAAATGTGGGAAAAAAAGCAATAATTATTTGGGTATTTGTCTCTATTATCCCCTCTGAGTTTATTGGGAATCGGAGCGTATTGCTGTGTCGGACACTAAAATGCTCAGTGTCCCAGGTCCTGACAGCGAACATTTATGTGTATTCTCTAAAACCACCCTAAGACATGAGGCTTCTGTCAATAAGATTGCAATGCCATGAATTATATGTAACAATTTATCACCTTTGTCATTGTACTGTGCTGTAGAACGTGTAGTTGACTGTTTGTAAGTATAGAGAACATTTGTGGAATCATGAAAAAAAGTTATAAAAATGAAGTGTAAATGCTGTATGTTGTCTTTGATTTTGTGTATTTTGTAAATGAGAATGAAACTTAAGTAAATACATCAATGTTAAATACCGGTTATGAATCATAGTTAGCCTAAATGTGACAACATCAGTTCTGTTTAGGTGTGTGGGATTTCTTTTCTTATTTTCTTCTTGTTGTTGATTTTTGATTGGGCTTGAGCTTTGTGTGGATGACCCTTTGGAATCACAATGAAAAACCAACCATGGAGAATAAAAAACTACGAAGACACAGTATTTGTCTTTTTGTCTTAAAATTGTTTGCATTACGCTAAGTCATTCTAGGATTTCTGCCTAGAATGCGCAGCACCATTCTTAAAAACTACATAACCCAGCTGTGCGTGTGTTAGTACTTCCGGTTCTTGTTGCATAACGGAAGTGCGGCAGTCCGTGTAAGGTGAGTAACGAGTGTTTCTGTAGACTTTAGCTTACTCCACCATCCTTTGTCTTCCGTTACAGCACAAGCCGGCGTCTTATTGTGAGTGGGGCTGGTTTGTGAAAACGCACTTTCCCAATTTAACAGCCCAGTGTCTTACGTCTTAACGTTAGTTGGAAAGCTAACGGCTAATGCTAGCAGGAAGCTACTTGGTCTGTTGATGTAGTGAAAGCACGAGAACTAACTCCTAAATCCTACCACTATTTTACGAATTGCCGGTCTTGCTCTTTTTGAAACCTCTATTTTTACTGAAGTTGTGAAGGCATAATGCAGGGACTGTTTGGGAGTTTTGTTTCCGTATACACACTCCTGCCTTTGGTTTTACCAACTTAACCTTCAAACTAGTCGTCCTCTGAAACTTAGAGCTTACATCTGCTATTCATCAATACATCAGCTCTTCATCAATAATACAGTTCATGACTACACATGCTTTGGAAATCCCCTCAGTTCTCTAAAACCACCCACATCTGTGAATTAATCCTTATAATGAATTTGTAACAACAGTATGAATGTTCCTCATTTGACAGGACATCTGTTGTATTTGAACACGTCTAGCTGTCTTCGGTGGTCTCCTGCCACAGTGTCTGATGCTGCCCAGTCTTCTACACGGTTTACGGCCCGTCTCCAGCAGTCTCGCCTTATCCCGGCCTCTGGTCCGTTTCAGTACCCACATGAACCCAGACCCGAGCCGGCCCGTTGAGAGGGCCATCATAACCAAACTGACCGACACGCTCACGCCTGACCACTTGGAGGTGCACAATGAAAGCCACATGCACGCCGTGCCCCCAGGATCTGAGTCCCATTTCCGTGTTTTGGTTGTCAGCTCCCAGTTTGAAGGTCTGTCATTGATACAGCGCCACCGTTTGGTCAATGAGGCTCTGAAGGTGGAGTTGAGCAGCTGTGTTCATGCACTCGCCATCCAAGCAAAGACTCCTGATCAGTGGGGGAGCAACCCGACACTGGCAAAGAGTCCACCCTGCATGGGGGGATCGAGGGGAGATCAAACAATGGAGGAGAAACTCCGGGCTGGGAGTGAATGAAGTGTCACTTATGTGAAAAAACTATGAACAGTTGGACTGAACTGAGAAAGATGCCATAGGAAGCTGAATCCACATAAAGATGATACTTCATCACTACATCAGTAGTGTCTGTTTCACTTGTGTATCTGTCTTCCTACCAGGTAATACGACAAAAGTATATGACGTTATAGATAGATACTTGTATTACTCTCGCAGAGAAATTCACGAAAAAGAACAACCCATATCCACATGATAATTGATAATAAACATGATTCACAAATAAGATATGATTGTATAATTTGATGGTAGAATCCTACAATGAAAACCAGGAAAGTTATTTTATCTTTTTTAAGTACTTACAGTTGAGAGAAAAGAGAACATAGATGTAAGGACACATGGAGTTTCTGGTGAGGCTGCCACTCGTGCCAGCGCCTTTTATCAAGTTAAGGGGGCCATATCTACATGGAAATACACAATGAGAATCATGCTGGGCAGATACCAAATCCTTACAGCTTTTGTTGTGTAGCAGCAGTTTTGGGAACCAAGTTTGATGTTTTGAAGTACAATATTTAGAACCAGAAGCAAGCAGTCTCATGACAGAAGATGTAACAATAAATGAAGTAAAATAAACAAAGCACAAGAACAGGTATGTGTCCTCTGTAATCTTGATGAAACAGTAAATCCCAATTATTGAATGTTGACCAACACACAGTGTGACTAGTATAGCAATATGTACCCACAAGAAAATGCAAAAAATCTATTTTCCCTGCTAATTTCTCTTAATTGCGTTAAATTCCAACTCTTCAATCCCAGACTTTTCCAGTCCTACCAAATGCTAGTCTTGTGTTCTGTTCCTTTCATGGTGTCACCTTGTAATCACCATTGTATGTCACTCAACTGGCCAGACAAGTAAAAGTTCATTTTGTTTGACAAACGTTTTTACCTGACAACACAATGCTGCTGCAGAATAGTTACATTCTCAAAATGCTCATACGTCAGTACAGCCCAACTGTAAGTACCACAGGATGGCCACATGAGGGCAGCATGTGTACAAATCACAGGACAATTGACAGAGAGTGGGCTGATGGCTACAAGATGTCTTCATTATTCCCCTGACAGTCAAACATCAATTTCCTGGTCAGTTGTAATGTTGTCCTTGTGGTGGGACATGTAGTCATACTCAAATCACAAACTGATCATACAAAAATATTCCCACAGCGCATTAGACAGTTGGACCACCCAATGTATTTTCTCATCTGGATAATCTAATTATTATTCTGCTTTCAGATGTGTTTTACAGGACACAAGAAAACAAAGACTGTGCGTGCGTATTCTCACATTAAATTGATTGCTAAATTATATTTTTGTTTTAGATCATCCCTCTTTGCCTCAGCTCAGCAAAGCAGTGGTCAACAGAACAAAATGTGCTAGTTTGTGCTTGTCCTTGGAATGACATATTCTTGACAGTATGTGTATGTGGGTGGGCGTCTAATTTGGTCCTGGGGTTGTATGTGTCACTGTGAAGGTCTTGGTGTCCTTCCCTCAACCCAGATGACAGCCAAAACTCACTGCTCGAGCATGTGAGAGTGATAAGACAACAAATATACATCCACAATGGCTGGTGGGAGTCTTAATAAACAACCATCTTTCACCCCAATCTGCCAGATTAATTTACTCCAGATATTTAGAGTTGAGTCCAGAGTTTGATGAAGCACGGGAACAACACCCCAGAGCTGCACACTCACCACAGAGGCAAAGCAAACTTTTAATGCTTTGCTGCAAAGCTATTCCAAGTTATTGTTAGCTCATAAAAACAGGCCTTCAGCGGAATGTGGTGTCACCTCAAGGTAATGCGTGTCGTCTTCGGCAATCATCCTTTGCCTGGAATTGACAGCCTGTCAGGCCTCACAAAAGGCTCCGGTGAGGAGGGGCAACAACTGGTGTCACTAGTTTGGAAAAAGGAAAACAGTAACACAACCACTTTATGACCCCTGCTCGCCCATTAGAGCCAGGCCTAAAGGGGTGAGAGGCAAGGCCAGGCTGGGAAGAAAGCAATAAGGCTGGTCGAACTGCCCGGGGACCCACAGACTGTCTCTGGCGATAAGATTTACGTGTCACAATTCCAGGTGCTGTTATGATGGAGTGGGAAAAGGCATCAAGTCGTCAAAGGTGATGAGGTGGAATGTAGGGACTTGTCTTGCACTAAAAGTTTTGGACTTTTACATGTGGGAGAACGTAGAACGTCAGCTATTTAGTCTTTGGCAGTTACAGCAAAATAACAAGGTCGGTCAGGTCACCTTAAGAGATTGTGACATGTTTTGGCTGAAGGTGGAATGTAACAAATTGCAAGTAATTTTTCATGTTCTTTAGCCATTTTCAACTTTATGCTGAGCCGCCTAGTAATTTGGCACGTTTTTCCAAAGCGCTTAACTGCCCTCGACAAGAAGCAAATTCCAGAGAAACCTGCAGTTACACAATTTAGGAATAATCAGAAGGCGAATCTTTGAACATCAACGGTGAACGCGTCTGCACACGGACATTTGCATCATTTGAAATAGTTTGTCAGGATGACACATGTTACAGCGACTGACTTGAGTGACTTGATGCTTTTTGCTCCTTTGTTATTGCTCACAGTGTAAGCAAAATAATTTTTAAATACTTTTTGTGCTTTTTAATAGAATACCTCCAATATCCCTGTTAGAACTATTTTGAGAATTGTTTAAATATTGATTGAAATAATCATATTTTCCTCACTTAGTTGGTCTATGGAAAGGTACAAAATAGAAAATAATATGAAAGACTGATCTATGAAATGTCGGGTCTTATCCACAAACCAAAGATCGTGAAAAGATTGTTACAGGAAGAAACTGGCAAACATCCATATTTAAGAAGCTGTTTTTATTCAACGAATATAGTCGAATATAGTCGAATATTCAATATGATTAACATTAACTGTTGCTCCCTGCCCTGTACTGCTGATAATCTTCGGTTTAATACTTGATGATATCCTCCAGTGTTTGGTGACAGTGACAGTTGTGCTGACGTACTGGATTGTTTATTTTAATTGCCCCCGCCCCCGTCACACACACACACACACACACACACACACACACACACTGAAATCACAGCCGTGCACCACCATCTCCACCATGTCCAGACTGTGGTGGTGATGGATCTGGCTCCGGTCCCAGGTCTGGCCCATATGTCCTGGAGGGTGCAGGAGGGTCAGTGGGAACCCACCTTGGCAGTGCTGTTTCTGCATCAGAGTCTGAGGACAGATGGTGCCAGGTTGGGCTGGGACCCCGGGCAAGGCAGTTTTCCCGCGATGAACAGACGCTGATTTACGCGACTCCGGACCAAGAGCTAGGGTGCGGGGGGCTCCTACAGCACAGCTGACCCCTGCTGGTTGCAGGGTCATCCGTTGGGGGCGGGGGAGGTGGGGGGATACGACAAATGGATGTCTGAGAAAGGGTGGTTTGAATATCCCAGGGGACAGGCTTCGTCCTCTGTCCCCTGTTCAGCTGCAGGATCTGTGCAGCTGTGTGCAGAGGGAGCAGCCTGTTAAACACATTTTATTCACAAGGAACAACGAGGAGGGTTTGATGCCAAACCTGACGCTGTTCTACTGCAGGAATGCTTTGTCATGAACTGTCAGAAGTGGCAACATTTTGCCACTGTCATCTTTGTGCTGAATTAGAATGGGACAATGTATTTGATATTAAGGAGGTTACTGACGGCAGCTCATTATAATCAGTCTTAATTACAGTTTAATAATCAAAGAGCTTGTACCAACTTGTACACTGGTGTGGTGATTAATCTTTAGCTGGTTTCTTGCTGTTTGAAAAGAACAGAGTTGAACTAAGGGTGATGGTAATAGGCTATTAAGGTCTTTTAATTGGAAAGCCCCCCCACTACCCCTTCGCCAAGTCTCTCTCACCCCACACCTCCAACTAATGAAATCAGTGAATAGCTGGCTTGAAAGCGAAGGACAAAAGCAGAGATAGAGAGAAGACAATATCCTTGTGTGGGAGAATTAGTTACACTCAGTAGTCTAAGTATTCAAAGCGCGGTGCTGAGAAAAGGGGGCTAGAGAGAGATTAAGAGAAAAGTCCACACAGGTGGGTTGCTGGGAGGGAGGAGGGGTCACATGACAGGACGTTACCTCTTTGATAAACAACAGCCGGGGCCCACAGGAAGGAGGAAGGGAGTTATTTTATAGGCGGAATTAACTGCTTCTCTGCATCAGGTATTCATTATGGGAAGTCTCCCAGGTGTGTTGTACATAGGAGAGACGTCCATCAGATGTTGGTTTTGGTTCATTTATTTTTTTGTTGCAGAAAGCGAAAGAAAATCTTAATGCTTGTGTGCTGTCACTCAGAGGCACTACGTAACAACACACATCAAAATGTAATCAAATTACAATTAATATGTGCCTGACTAATTTAAGTATATATTTAGTGTCACATTTCTTGTCACTACTGAGGTTTGAGGCTGAGGAATGAAAATGTTTTATGAATATGAATCGCTTAAATTTAATTTAGTTTGGTTTCCTGATGTGACATAAGCCAGAGGTCCTTCAAATGTCCTTGCAAATACATAGCTTGTTACCATAGACGGACTGGGACTGAAAAACATCTGTGGACTTTCTGTCTAGGGACAGACGTACAGATGACCAGTCCGCCGCTGCTTGTTGCAGTTTCTTCCCTTCCACAGATGTGGAACTAGTAGTTACTAACTCTGGTCAGGTCAATTGATTTTCTCTATTAGCAGGATGGGACAAAAACTACAAGATGTTTACTCAAAACAGTGAAGCAGTGATGGAAGAAGCCACTGCAGATTCTTTGGATGACATGCTTTTAGTTTTAGACAGCAACAGGAGTGTTTGTGTAATCATGCTGAAAACCTTTGTTGGCAGTAACAAAGTCACGTCAGCTGATGCGTTCAACAGCACTTTAGGGTTTTGTCATGAGAGGAGTAACATATTTACATACGGAACTGATGGCATCTTAAACACCGATGGTTTGTTCTCTCCATGTTTATTACTCAAACAACTTGCCTGATTCATCCGTACAGATCTGCTGATCATGTGACCTCTCCAAGTGACGAAAAAGCAATGAGTGGCCAAATGTCGTGACAAATCATCTGACAGCAACGTTTAAATAAAGTGACCTGTCAAAGAAAGTAACCTCTGTATCTGTACTGACGTGTGACAGCTTTTTTTTTTTTTTGGCTATTTGTTTTTTAAACAACACCCCCACCCCATCCTGTGCAGCAGCACAGTCAATCTCATGATCACCACAGTTAAGTCATGGGAGTTATCCTGGGGGTGTTAATGTATGGGGCAGGCTAGGCTGGTTTTTGGGGCCAGAGTGCACAGGCCAAGGCCTTTAGCCGTAAGCCCTGCACTTTCACAAACTGACACACATGCAGCCCCCCCCATCTCCTCCCCTCAAGGGCACTAACCAGAGGAGCCTGCATGTCAAGACAGATGGGTTACAGATAAGACTCTCTCAAGGCCTTCTCCTTGTCCTCCTTCTCTACCCCCTCTTTACTTCCCTGCAACCTATTTGGCCTATCCTCTGTGATCTTTTCACTCCTGCTCACTTTGAACCTGTGCCTCTCCCTGACGCCCACCACACACACATACGTACACACACACTACCCCACCTCCCCACGTGTGCTGTCATTCACATGTTTTTCTGTGTAAGCCACAACCCAGTTTACACACTTCATCTAGTAACCCCCATGCCCCAAGTAGCTTTCTCCACGTGAGCATCCTTTAACCTCCTCATATAGCCCACCCCCCTTCACCATTTTCAGCAGCACTCTACTGTGCACTTTAGCTGCACATGCTCCATGTTCCTTCTTATGTGATAAAGATTTCCCCAAAATGTTCCCCCAGCCTCCCCAGAGCTCCCAGTTGCTCATGGCTGAACCCTGACACATGACTTTTTGTGCATCCCTTTTCCCCTCCTTCTTTAGCGCTGTGTTTCAAGGAGGATTACATTCACTTAACCCCCTGGAGTACTTGATACCCTATATGATCATGTTTATATCTCCTGCACAGCCTGAAGCTATTATCATATCACCCTATAATGTTATTCCTTCTCCCGTTGGGTATTACTCAGTGCTGATGTTTTCAGACACGAGGTTGTAAGTTATTCAAACATCAGTGTAAGAATATTTGGCGGGATTTGAATGACAGCCAGCATGTAGGAGCGCACAGCAGGCCCGTGACGCACTGCATATTCACCATGCTGCATTTGCCGCAGAAAGAACCAGCCATGCTCATAAAAACTCTCTTCGCCATGTTTATCACCGTAAAAACAAAAGAGACAGTTAACAGCTGAATCCTTGTTTTAGATGCCATACCTACTGTTGTGTTAGTTATTCCTTTTTCTAGGGATGACATCCCATTTTAGGCGAGGATATCTCAGTAATTATTAGACAGGATTTCAAGAAATGTACAGATATTAATGCTGTCTGGTGCTTTTAACTCAAGTCTTGATTCCAGAATGAATACTTGTAATTGACTTGTAAAAGTCTGAGTCCAGCCTGTGAGAGGTGTTTGAGGTTGGGACTTATGTTTGTGGTGATTCCAGTCAGAATTAATTTGACTAATTATGTTTAGGAGTCAAGTCGTGTGACTCAAATCAAATCCTAACATCTATGAAACATTTATGAAAAAAAAAAAAAAACCCTTTCCATATTGCCTACCTGCTATTTCACAAAGCTCTTCACTGATTGCCTGCATGTGCCAGATTTTCATATGCCAAGTCATATATTATAGTTATATATATTATTATTACTTTGAATATGTACACTAGTATATATTATTTATTAGCTTTTTAATATAGTCCTTTACTTTACAGTATATGGCTGTAAGGAGGACTAGTAATTTGGTTGAGACTAAGTAATTTTTCATTGTGTTTTCACAGAGATGTATGAAGTATGAGTATGAAAGTGAATCTTTAACTACACTTTTGTATTTATTGTACTCCATTCTCTTACAAGTGGATGATTCAGTGCAGCTTCCTCAATAGATTATCTGTGAGTCCTACAATAACCCATAAGCGATATTGTTCAGGCTGCAGCGTGGGTCACAAGGGTCAGCCATACGTGAGGCCAGTATGTGCAGGGTTAATCTGGTCTCTTCCAGATGTACCAGCCAAGTCAAAGGAGCTGCAAAGGCTCCACTCGGACTTCCACAAAACGTGATCTATTGTTCATCTGTCAGCAGCTCTGTGATATATTCCATCTTACACTCGTGGACAAAACATACCCCGGCGATTATACCAGCGGGGCCATTCGCCCTGCAACAGCGCTGGCCCTGGTGACTGTGGACACCAGGCAGCTTGACCCCGGGGTCCCGCGCTTCTTTGTCTCTACTGACCTCTGTTGCTTTTACCCCCCCTCTGAACCTAAATCCTCTGTCCTTCCAACTCCCCCTCCTTTCCCTGACTCCTTCTCCCACACACTCCTCACACACATACAAATAAAGAAATGGGCCCCCGTCAGTTTATTTTATTAGCACTTTGAAACCCAGGTCTTTTACAGGGGAGTGGGGAGAGAAAAATAATAGGAGGAGGCTTTAATTAGGAGTGTTATTAAGCCTCAAATAAAACAACAGGGTCAGGGGGAAGCTCGGGGTCAACTGGGAATGTGTGGCCTTCCTCATCTTTGGATTGAACCTTTATGTTCTCAGAAAAGGACTCCAGATAACACTGGAGCTGTAAGTCATGAAGGGGTGGGCACACTTTCTCTGGAGTGTGTTTGTGTTTGCAGTAGCAATGCCCCCATGAAGTGTGGAGTTTCACCTGATGGTTTTTATTTTTAAACGGAGGGGGGGCAGGCGCCACAATGGCTGTATATGCGGTTTCCAGCTGTGCGTCTGTGGGTACGTTTGTTGCTCAGAGGCAGGTGTGCCATCCTCTTCCTTTGTGATCAGCCCATCTCTGGATTGTGACATGGATGACCCTGCAATTTCCGTTACTTAATTCTTTCCTGACTTCCAACTTGGTTGTACCTCGGTGTATGAACCCCTTCTGTCCCTCGTCTCGAGTTCCCCCTCCACTTCCCCTTCCCCTCCTCCGGAGTAGCTGCTTTCAGGTTGTTTACCAAACACACCAACGACCTCCTTCTCCTCTCCTCCTCCCTGCCTCCTCCCTTGCTCACGTACATGCACGTCTTTGTTTGCGCTCATCTGTGTAGAAAATGGTTCCCAACTACTGGCGGGGCTGCAGTGTGAGACGGGAGGCCTTAAGTGGTGCTTGCTGTGGGAAAAACAATTTCTGCTGCTTTTCCCCCAGCAAGCTGCAGATGCTCACATCCACCTCCTCTGGGGGTGTAGAGGGCTGAGAGGGAGGGTGAGAGAAGATGAGGAAGAGGAGGGGAAATCCCCTGAGCTTGGCACAAAGAGAGCTGTGATCAGTGGGGTCTGTATGGGACTGGATGTCATCAGAGGCAAAACACACAATGTCTGTCGTGGTGCTTCCCAAGACAAAACGTAATTTTGATGACACGCAGCACTGAATATTTGGATGTGAGGAAATCAAACAATGCCCCAGAATTCAGTTGAAGCAATATTTGGCACGGACGGATTCAGTCTTTACATCTGTCTAAGTGAAATGATGGGCCCTGCAAAGGAAGAAACCATCAGACAGATGTGTGAACCAGATGTGTATGCGCATGTATGCGAGTGAACGTGCTGCGGGGTGAGACGTAGGATTATAAGTGGCTTGCTCCACGATGACCAAGTAGGTCAAAAGACTCATGGCGGGCGTAATGGGGCTCCCAAAGCTGTGAGGGGAAGGTCAAGCATGAAATCCCTGCCTCCTTGCTGCCACTGTGACCCCCCAGGGAGGAGTGCTGGACAAGCACTGAGGCATGTGTGTGCGTGTTCCTGCATTGTGGGTACAAAACGCAGCTGCGGGGTCACTCATTTACACTATGTGAGTCTGTGACCATCGCGTATCAGAACCTCTGAACATGTAAGGAAACCAAACCTGTCGTGTCAGAACACACACCTGTATAACCTCGGAGTACTCGCAAGTGTATTGTTCACCCTCAGTATATTGATCATGTGCTTCCCCTGAGAAGGTTATTATCACGCCCCTTAGAACTGGAGCCATCTACCTGGGGCAGATGGAGGCTGTCTCTCTTTACCATTGCAGGATGGGACTTCTTCCTCCTACCGGGTCAGGGGTCGTCCCACTGAACCAAAAGCCTCCATTTATATTTCTGAAGATGTCCACTGATGTGAATGTGAGTGTTAACGTTGTCAGCCCTGCCATTGGCTGCAGCTCCTGCACAGTATCAGCCAAAGTGGATAGATCCATAGTTGGATAAAATAGCTTAATAATAAAATATCTCTTTGCGTTAGTGTGGATCCTGATTTATGGGGCTCTTAATGCAAAGATAATAATAACTGATGTCAATTTAACCAAGATCTTACCTACAGTGATGTCAAGACAACACACTTTTACATAGTTTTAAATATTGTCACATTAATATTCTGGGGTTTTTAACTGTATTCAACATATTTTTAAATATCTATCCAGATACAATCATTTTTATTGTAGGATCAACACATGCTATTGGCCCTGATGGAGATCTGTGCTCTCTGAGTTTGGTAGTTTGTTCAAGTCACTGTCTAAGTATGCTGAAAAATTTCCTTGTACTTCATGGCATATTTGGAAATACACCTGGCAGTGTTCCACTGGCCTGGAGCCCAGAGGAAAGTCTGATGTGCAAATGGAGACATGTTCAGTTTAATGTTTACTGAATTTATTTGTTTTTATTTGTTTATTTATTTGGGTTTTTTTTTGTTTTTTTAGGGTGTTTCTGCACTTTATTTGTGTATGTACAGTACATGTGTGAAAGAATAGGATTCAACCCTCTGTGCAGCTCTCTGATGGCTCATCTGGTCACACCCTGTCGCCTGCATGTCACTGCGCCTGATTTTCTCTTTCTTTCTCCAGCAGCGACACTCGCCATTTATGTTAAATGGTCACAAGGTTCTTTCTCTCTTTTCTTTCTTTCTCTTTTCAAAGTGTCAGATCAAGTCAAACGTCCATGCCAATAATGTATATATTTTTGATGAACTGGTCTGGGTACTTTGTGTTTTTAAAGGTGTTCAGAGGAGGAGTATTATCTCAGCACATGGGTTTCAAATACATTGAGCTTCAGATATTCAGTTGTTTCAGACAGCTTGTAGAGTGCTCTATGTATGTTTGTTTTTCTCAGGACCTGGTAAACCAATACAACTTCAGTATTGGAAGATTTCTCATCCAAATCACTGTTTGAGAATCAGTCTATCAATTTGTTCAATGAATCAATCAGTGTATCCATTCAGGGATGAGAAAAAAACAACGTGCCACAAGATCTACCTTAGTTAACTCTGACAATCAATGGTTTTGTTTCAGCAGCGTAGTTGAATGAATATTCCGAGTCCATTGGTCATTAATTAACTACAGAAAAGTTAATTTATGCTCACTGGTTCAAGTTAATTTAGCTTCTAAGCACTTAATTGCTTAGCTAGCCGACACATGCTGGTCTCTAGGACAGTGATACATCATCATCATCACAGAGACAGACGTTACATGAGAGCAGGGAGGTTGATTTCCCTTGTGAGGAAAAGTGTAGCATTTCTCCAAACTAAGCTAATGATCAATTGCTAACCTACGGTCGCCTGTGAGGGACAACCTGTAAGTGATGACTTGCTATTTTCCTTTAAAACCCTGAGAATAATGGTGCTAGTGCTGCATTAAAAACCTGGGTGGTTGAGTCGTTGCTTGCCTCTGTATGCATGTGGAACACAATTTTCCAAAATTAGTCTGGGAAAGTGTTTGTTTTGGTTTCTTCTGTCATTGGCCATGAGCTATGGGTTGAATTAGCTGAAAAGGCTTTACATGAATAACAATGACAGAAAATAAGGGTGAAAAATCTGCACTGACAGGTACGTTTTAGGGCACTGCAATGAAAATAGGAAACCCACATGTTGCAGAAAGTGGGTGGTCAAAATGAAAATAAAACAAAGGTCCGGGTCCTGGTGTTGGAAGGACAGAGACAACCAATGAGGTCAAAACAAAGATAAAGGCTGGAATGCTGCGACATTCTTACCGAATGCTGTGCATTCTTTTATTATCACATACTGTATCCTATGTGACAGCCCAAATTCAATGGAATTTGGAAGTAAATGTTAAGAATGTTTGCCAGTGCACGCAGCAATGATCACTCACATTACGGGAATGTTAGCTGCCTAGAGCAGGAGGCCGCTGGAAGCACTATGAAGGAAACAGCAGGGCTCAGTTTCCCTCTACCGGGTGAAGAGAGTTTTCAAAAAGCAATGAAATGTTTAAAGGAGAGATTTTCCAGGAGAATCATTAATTGTGAATTCTGCAGAACGGGGTTGTGAATGCGTCCAGCTAGATTACGGAGGTCATCGTAATAGCTCTGTTATATAAAGTATCACACTATGATTGGGGGTGCATTATTGCCAAGGTCATCCATGTGCCTCTCACATGGCAGTAGCAGTTGCTTTGAGTACCTCATAATGACATCAAGGGCTTTACATTGGAGTCAATGGACAGCCAGCCGCGTGTCATGCAGACGCCAAAGGGTGCCGTGTGCGTCATAATCAGATAGTGAAGGACGTGACAAAGTGTCATGTCTATTTGGCCTCCTGTGATGACAGCAGGCTTGTGCATGATGTGGATTGTTTGTTTTCAAATAGAATTGTTGCAGGAAGGAGCCTCAGTTCAACACAATGCCTTTAAACTATGAGAGTGGATACAGGTTGTTGGTGGTGATGGTGTGACGCTCACAAACCCCTTTGCTTCGTTATTGTCTGGTGACGGACGGAAACAACACGGGCTCAAACATTTCAGTCTGTCACACAGCTGACACCCGACATCCCTTTAGTCCAAGCGAGAGTGTGAAAGTGTGTACCTGTGTGTGAGTGAGTAGGAGGCGGGCTTGTTGGCGGAGCGGGTCAGCAGGCAGGAAAGCAGTGGGCTGGTTTGGGAGCCGAAGCCCCTCCTGGGGGTCAGGGCAGAGAGGATGAAACCTGTCATTAGAGAGGTGAAGGGAAGAAAGCTCTCAGCGGGGGAG